>PVJS01009711.1:0-49667 GCA_004027185.1 Glis glis
ATTTATTGGTGCATTGTAATTATACATTTTGATATATGTCAGGGTATGAACATCATACATGCACACATTGCACATTTAGCCCTCCCTTCAATCCCACCCTATTCCCTCCCCCTTCCCTCCCTTTCATGCTCCGGATAGTGATTGAGTCTTATAGGTTTGTGTATGTACATCATGTGCTATAGTGTGTTTCCCTCCACCCACCTCCCAACTCCCTCAGTTAGGTCACCTTCTTTGTCCATCTAAAGATGTCTTCTCTTCCCTTCTAAGTCCCTTCTAAGTCCCATTCTATCTAGCTCCCACAGATTAGGGGGAACATCTAATTTTTTACTCTTAGTGACTTACTAATGTCACTTAGCATGATGTTCTTTAGTTCTCTCCATTTCCCTGCAAATGATGTGATTTTGTTCTTCTTTGTGGCTGCGTAAAATTCCATTGTGTACATATCCCATAGTTTTGTGATCCATTCATCTGTTGATGGACACCTTGGCTGGTTTCAAAGTTTGGCAATTGTGAATTGTGCTGCTATAAACATAGATACACATGCATTAGTCTGGTAGTTGGGTTTTAGTTCTTTGGGGTAGATGCCTAGAAGTGGTATCGCTGGGTCATACGGTAGGTTTATTCCCATTCTTCTGAGGATCCTCCACACTGTTTTCCACAGCAGTTGTACTAATTTGCAATTCCACCAACAGTGTAGTAGAGTTCCTACTTCTCCACATCCTCGCCAGCATTTGTTGTTGTTTGTGTTTTTAATGATTGCCATTCTAATTGGGGTTAGGTGAAATCTTAAATATATTATTTATTCCATTCTTCACAACATTCCGTAAAGTAGAAATTATTATATTGAGTTTATGGGTAAAAATCTTCACAACATTCTGTAAAGTAGAAATTATTATATTGAGTTTATGGGTAAACAGTTTTTTTTACCCATAAACTCAATATAATAATTTCTACTTTACTTCTACTTTACGGAATGTTGTGAAGAATGGAATAAATAATATATTTAAGAAGCCTAGAATAGTAATAGTGTTTGGCACACAGTAAACACCTGTTAAAAAACACATTGATGAGCCTGGCGTAGTGACACACACCTGTAATCTCAGTATTTGGGAGGCTGAAACAGGAGGGTCGCAGGTTTGAAGCCAATATCAGTAATTTATTGAGACCCTGTTTCAAAAGAAAAAATAAAAAGGACTAGGGGTGTAGCTCAGAGGTAGAATGCCATTGAGTTCAGTTCCTAGTACCACAAACAAACAAAAATTTGATGTTATTAATATTAAAAGGAAATGTAAATCATTATCAACTTTCATAAGTATCCAGACCAGTTCAGTTCTATCATTTGTTGACAAAATAGATTAGACACCTGCCAAAAAAGAACATGTTGGTAGAGACACAAAGGACTCGGTGTCCTCGGCATAGTGATAGACTCGTGAACAGTGGGTTTCAGTGGGCAGAAGTGAAGCATCTAACTCAGCTCCGAGAGTCAGAAGAAGCCTTCTAGAGGAGATAGCTGTTCTGTGTTTCAAGGCATGGAGGTTCACCAGAAGTTTAGGATTGCTGCCTGGACCACAAAAATCTATTCTCTCCTCTGCAGTACTACAGGTATAGCTTTGCACATGGTTGCCAGGTTTGAAGCATTACCCAATTTATAACAGATCATCATCAATGTGCACTATACATATAATCTGCATCCATTTCTTCAACAAAATGGCTTACTCACCTTTGACAAAACTTCAAATTGCAGAATTTCAATAGATAAAATTTATTGTTGCAAAATATTAGCAAAATAATAGGAAAAGAAAGGAAATAGCTTAATCTTCAGTATTCTTTTATTTTTTCTTGGTATGTGCTGGGATACAGATGTGGCAGTGACTTAGATTTGAACAGAAATTCCAGGACTACATCTAAGAGATGACAGAGCAACAAAATAATAGGAAATTGAATCATGATAACATGGCACAGAATTATAATGGTGGCTTTAAATTCATATAATTGGACTGGTAGATATATGAGAAATCAATACCTGTCTTGCTTAGACCATTCTGTTTTGGGGTCTCTTTGTTATAGCAGTATGGTCTATATCCTAACTGTACTATACTCGTCAACAATTCTCATATAATAACTTAGTACTTCTCAAAGGTGGTCCTAGAACCATCTGCATTAGAATTATGTGGGCTACATATTCAATATGCATATTTTAGGCACCATTAAACAAAATACTTTAGGGAGAAAAGTGCATAGAATTGACAATTTAAACATGCTCTCAGGTGATGCCTATGCAAACTAAAGACACAGCTATCCAACATTATTAGCTTTCTGCTCTTCCAGGGCTTGTGGAAAATGTGCCAAGGTAGAAGACAGGCATCTGAGGCAAGTGAGGTTATATATGAGAAATCATGAGAGTAAAGTCAGGAGAATTTTTCTGTAGTTCAACTTAGAAATCTGTGTAGGAATCATTGTTATATCCTTTTAGCTTTGCTGCTCAAAGTTTTATGTGTGAATAGGCGTATCCACTTATCTTCTATTATTTCTTCCTTCCTTCCTTCCTTCCTTCCTGCCTTCCTTCCTTCCTTCCTTCCTTCCGTCCGTCCTTCCTTCCTTCCTTTCTTCCTCCCTCCCTCCCTCCCTTCCTTTCTTGATACTAGGGATAGAATCCATGGACACTCTACCACTGAGCTACACCTCCAGCCCTTTTAATTGTTTTTGTTATTGTTGTTGAGATAGAGTCTCCCCTAAGTTGACAAAGCTGGCCTCGAATTTGTGATCCTCTTGCCTCAGCCTCCTGAGTAGCTGGGATTACAAGCACATGTTACTGCATTGGGTTCCACCTTTCTCTTCAATTAGACAACTCTAAGTGTGTCTCTCTATGAGTGTTTGGAAATTGTCTTGCATGTTTCCTGTAGTTGTGGCATGACATACAATTAATTGTGCACATCATGATGTGTTGGTGAGAATTCCAAGTACAATATACCAAAATTTTCTACTCAGGCAGAGTTACAGTCTCTCTCCTAGAAATAGATATTCTGTTGGATGCTTTTTTAGCAGGTCACTGGGTGGTATGGCCATAGCTGCTTTGGTTTCTCCATTGAGAGTGAAAGTTCCTTAAGGATAAGCACCCTCTCTTCAGTAGACTGACCAGGCAGGGTCTGGCCTATCTTCTCACTCACTGGGGGTAAGCTTTGGGGAAGATCATTAGGATTCTCTGTACTCCTTATTTAGGGTTGGTGGTATCAGAGGATAATTTAGAAATGCTATTTAGGGTTCAGGTAAAGAACAACAGGTTAATATAAATTAGTCTATAGTTAATAATCCCAAAAAAGATTTCTACAACTTTCACTATAATGATACAACTTATCATTTATTGAGCATTTTCTTAGAGATTTGCATATATTACCTCATTGAGTTCTCAAAATTAGAAATTAAATTAGAAAACTGAGGCTCAGAAAAGTTAAATGATTTGTCCAAGATCACATAGCTAGTGAGTTGAGCAGCTGGCTTTTGATTCTTGATTTATTGGTTTCAAAAATCCTCTTCTTGTATCCACTATGATATGACTTTTTAAGATAAGTCATCTAAAACCAGAAACACTAAACTGACCACCAATTTTGAGGTACAATGGTGAATGAGAATTCAGCTAATTTGTAAAGATGCACAAAGAAATCAATGCAAACTGCCAGACAGAATGATAAAATCTGAAGGTCCAGGCTAATGCTCACATGTAGTGGAGCATTCATAGGATGTTGGCTCCTCAAGGTCCATTCTCTTTCTTATCAGCACCTTGGTTTCGGTGCAGAAGTTACCTCTTCCCTTCAGGATGCTGTATGGTGGGACACAAATCAAGAGCCCTGTTGTCCCAGATAAAATGAGTAGATGTGTGGTCTAAAGCTAACTGGATCATCACTCCCTGGCATTTGATTCTTGAGCAAAGTAACAAGCAGACAGTACATGATCAGTGGGAGTTTAATCACCCTAGAGGGTGGCAGGCTGTTCTTGCTGTGGGCTCCTCAAAAGACTGAAAATGAAACCACCATATGATCAGGCTATACCACTCCTTGGTATCTTTCCAAAATAATTAAAGTCAGAATATTATAGTGATTCATGTATACCAATGTTTATAGTAGCATAATTCACAGTAAACAAATTATGGAACTGTTAGAAGTAAATTTCCATGACATGGTAAGAAAGGACACATGTTGAAAAATGGCTTGGCAAGGCGGTTTTACTTTTTGCAAAAAGAGAAGTCAAGTATGCAAGCACACTAAACTGGAAGCTCACTGGGTCTTTTAATCCTAAGAAAAAGCTTCTGCGTTGTACTTCTATTGGTGGGAGCCTAGCTTCACAATCTTCACGCCATTGACTAGAATGGGATGCTGGGGGACCAGGTTGGCATTTGCAATTTTTAAGAAATGTTAACTTTACAAAACAATGAGAGCTTATAAAAAGTTACAAAATGGCAGTTTTACAAAATGGAGTTTAAGTTATGCTATTCCTTTGATAGAAAAGATCTAATTATATTTTCATAGAACCAACTTAGATATCTGTCAACAAATGAATGGATAAAGAAAATGTGGTATATACCACAATAGATTTTACTCAGAAATTACAAAAAAATTAATCATATAATGAAAATTTGCAAAGGTAGAAAAATAAAAGGAAGTCTAAAAAATATACACATCATCCAGATATAACCAGTATTTGATTTCCTTGCAGGCTTTATGTTATAAATATTTTATTTACCTGTGGTCACAGAGCACATTTAAATTATAAGTATATACTTTATTTTTTTGCTTATGAAATATATACTGTATATTGTTAATATTTTATTTTCATTTGTAATATGACATATTTCAAGCAAACACTATTCTTTCTGTTGCCAGCTATTAATATATTCATGTACCTGCCTCAGATGTTTGTTTTCTTGTGAAAGAAAAAAACTGTGGAACTGCCACCACCCCTCACGTTACCCTTTTCCAATTTCAAGCTCTTTTTTTCTTCCCCAAAGATAGCCACTGTCCTGAAATTGTCGTTTTCTTCAATGCTTTTATAGTTTTACTGCATATGTTTGAACCCATAAACAAAATAGGCATTGGTTTTATATTTTTAAATTTATAAAATTGGAATCATACCATAAATAATCCTTCATAACTTGCCTTTCTCCTCTCAATATTATGTTTTTGGCGGTTTTCCACCTTCTTATATGTAACTCACATTCAGTTAGCATAACCACAGCATAGAATATACTACAAACTTTTTATCCACTTTTTCATGCTGATGGATGCTGTATCCATTTTTTTGTCATGATAAGCAATGCTGCAATCATGTAAAATTATAATTGCCAGATGGTGGGTGTGCCCATTGTCAGCTCTCCGAGATATTGTCATGATCATCTACAAAGTGGTTGATTTGCAGTCTCACCAGTGGGATGTGAGGTGTCCTGCGACTCCACACCCTCACCCTTTCAGGCATGGCCAGACTTCAAGTATTTCCTACTCTGTTGAGCATAAAAAGACATATCATGGTGGTCTTATTTTTAATTTCCTTGATTAATAAGATAAAGGTTTTTTTCATATGTTTCCTGGGCAATCAGAGTTCTGCTTTTATGAGTCTCCTGTTAGCATGCTCTGAAGATTGTGGGTTTCTTTATTCAATTGCCTCCAAATTATAAGAGTAATGTATACTCAATTGTGAACAACTACAGCAAATCGTAAGAAAAAATGAAATCTCAAATCCCACCACTTACTGGTTAATATGATTAAACTTTAGCTGTATTTTCCTTATTGTGTTTTAATACCTGTCATTGTTTTATACCGTTACAGTAAGAGGAAGCTGTGAACAGGGCTCTGGTGACAGAATTTCCACTGGGTTGTTTATAATCCTTTTGAGATTAAATCCCAATGACTGGAGTTATTCAATATGTGTTTGAAAAACACAGAATAACATTAGTCAACTCTTTGGCATTGGAAATGACCAGAATACAGCTCTTTGAAACTTTATTGTATTTTTATTTTTATATTTATCTATTTATTTATTTATTCTTGATACTGAGGGTTGAAGCCAGGGGCATTCTACCTTTGAGCTATACCCCCACCCCTTTTTATTTTTTGTTTTTAAACAGGGTCTCACTAAGTTGGGGAGGGCTGGCCTTTGTTATTCTCCTGTCTCAGCCTCCAAAGTACTGGGATTACAAGCTGCAACTTTATTTTTATATAGAACTAAAGCCAATCCTTGCAGGGTGTGGTGGGACACACCTGTACTAAGGAGGCTAGTACTTGGGAGGCTGAGACCAGAGGATTGCAGGTTCAAGGCCAGCCTCAGCAACTTAGTGAGGCCCTGCCCAATTTAGTGAGACCCTGTTTCAAAACAAAAAAAAATAAAAAGGGCTGAGGGTGTAGCTCAGAGATAGAACGCCTCTGTGTTCAATCCCTAGTACCAAAAAGAAAAAGAAAAAAAAAAGCCAATCCTTTATTTAGTAATTTTCCAGGCTCTCTACCTAAATAGGCATAGGTCAGCCATTGTTAAGAAGCATTTATAGAACAGAGTATCCCGGACACCACAAGGGGATAATTCTGCCACATAGCCAACCCCTTTAGGTTTTGAATTACAAAATGCAGTTCATTGTGGATTTCAGGATAGAAAATGTGACTTAATCAGCACAGTGCCTAGAATTCCTCTTTTTCTCATTGTTTTTGTTTATTGGATGTTTATAGTATATTTTACATACTAGTTAAATGAAAAGCTCACATTAGTGAGGAGTTTTGGAGCCTTTGAACAATGGTGAAGGTCTTTTTGTTGCTGTTACACATGAAACACAATATGAATATTTTTTAAATTCTTGGGTTACCAACATTTCCTCCCAAAAAGTAAAGATTTTTCTCAAATTCTGGCATTTGCTATTACAAGAAAGGTTAAGTTCAGTCTTTGTAGGCAACATTTTTCTTTCAACCTAGGTGAATGTAGGATTTATTTTTATTCTTTTAATTCAAACATTTTGACCAGTCATGGTCAAGTGTGATTCTTTTCTCTTTGAGGTTTTTTAACATCCAGCAAATCCTTCTGTTCTGGCTACCAAAGTCTTTGTGTGACTCAGAACAATTGCTTTTTACTTGACATATGTCTTTGATTATTGTTCCATCTCCAATCGCTCTGGTTTTCTTCTCTTGAATATATAAAGTCAGTAGCTTCCTTCTCCATTCTGTTTTGTATAGCCAAAGTCTTTCATCAGAATTTTATAAGAGTTCTAGAGCTTGCTCAATGCATCATGGATTTGTTTTCCTTTAGTGACTCTTCTATTCTTTACTGATATTCATTTCTTAATCTACTTTTACTGTTGCATTATAATTATACATTATAGTGAAGTTCAAAGTGAAACAAACATGCATGCACATAGCACTAGGTGTGTTTCCCTCCGACCCCACCCCGCTCCCCCTCCTCCCTCTGTACATGTTAGTGAGATTGGTAGTGATATCTCCACATATAGACATAGCATTATTTGAACTATTTCCTTCATCAAGCCTGCTTTTCCCCTCCCCACCTACCTCTCCCAATCACCTTCCATTATCTGCTATTCGTTTATATATTGCCATTTCATTGTTGGTGTTCATGAAGTCCTTTATTTACTCAGGGGTCTTCACATCCCAAAACTAATAACCCAATCAAGAAATGGGCAATTGAATTAAATAGACACTTCACAAAAGAAGAAATAGAAATGGCCAATACATACATGAGAAAATGTTCAACATCATTAGCAATCAGGGAGATGCAAATTAAAACTACACCCAGATTCCATCTAACCACAGTTAGATTGGCAATCACCAAGAAGTCAAGCAACAATGTCTTTCATTATGACTTTCTGCTATGGTTTCACAGAAATGATGTCTTGCATTCCACTATCGATGAACCAATTTTCTAACATTCTCTTCTGTATACTGGAACAAATTATTTTCTGAGGTTTGTTCCTCCTGTAAGTCTATAGGCTAATGATCTCTTCCTTTGTGATATGATATCTTTAAAATTCTTCCATAGTTTATTTTTCTATTTATTTTCCTTCAGCAAGGAAAGACATCTATAGATTTTCCTTCTTCTTTTTTTTTTTTTTCCGGTACTGGGGATTGAACCCAGGGGCGTTCTACCTCCGTGCTACACCCCCGGCCCTATTTTTTATACTTTATTTTGAAACCGGGTCTCACGATGTTGCGGAGGGCCTCACTAAGGAGAGAGAGAGAGAGAGAGACAGGGAGAGAGAGAGCAAGAGAAGTGAGGCTGGCCGCGAACCCAGATCCTCCCGTCTCCATCTCCCAAAGTACTGGGATTACAAGCGTGCGCCACCACGCCCGGCTAGATTTTCCTTCTTAATAGCCAAAGTATTTAAAATGCCTTGAGTCCTTTTTTTGTGGACATGGACACAGGTTGATTTCCCTTCATATACACTGGCTGGAATATTCAGAGTCAGGCACAGCTCTTTCTCTTAACCCCTGGAGTCTGCTGAGATTTCAACTACAATGATCCTCCCAGCTAAGAAGGGACATGCTCCTATTTCTATAAAAAAGGAACATGGAAAATGGAAAATGGATAGAACTAGAGAATATTATTCTAAGTGAGATAAGCCAGTCTCAGAAAGTAAAAGGTTATAGGTTTCCTCTCATATGTGGAAGCTAAAAAGAAAATACAAAACAAAAGGGACTTCAGATTAATGAGGAGAGAAACCAGTAGAATAATGGAAAGGGATTGGGGGGGGGAAGAAGGATTGAGGATCAAATAATGTTATGTTCATATATAAAGGTATCACTATCAATATTACTAACATGTATGGTGAAGTAGGAGGGGGAGCAGGGTGAGATATGGAGAAAAACACTAAGAGATGTATGCATGTATGAACATATTTCCTTGAATCTCACTGTGATGTATAATCACAATGCACCAATAAAAGTATAATTTTGTGGTAATTGTAAACATAAAAGTATGATAAAAATGTAGGTTTAGACCATATTATAGAGGGTCTTGAATGTCATGTTAGGTTTCTGGCTTTATAATATGGGCTACCACATCCCAAACTCTCTACTGTATGATACTAGTAACCCTAGAGATGTTAATTCATGTTCCTGGTTAAGAGGGTTCCAGGGTCAATACATTTCGAAACGATGGCTCTCATGCTTTCTGTCTGAAACACAATGGTCACTTAAATGTATACACTAAAAGAAGCTCTGATAAGTTCTGTAGTAAAACACACATACACACAACTATAAAAACTTATTTAGCATTTATTCAATCCTGTGTTCCCCAAATACATAACACATATAGTTATAGACCTTTTATGTAAGAGTATTTATTATCATTTGGGGAATATTCACCTTCAGGATACAAGGTTTTGAAACCCAGTATTAGTTACAAAGATTCCCAAAATATGATACAGAAAGTGGTATGATTAAAGGAAAGATTTTGAGGCTTGAAGGTGCAGTGCTGGTCAAGAGAGACTGGAGGTAGGGGAGGAGTGACTATTTGCTGAACAGACCCTGTCTGTGTACACAATGAAGAGAGCACAGCTATATGCTAGGTCACGGAGCTTTGGCTCGACTGAGTCCATCAGTTCAGGCTCCGTTTCTGAAATATACCAAGGACACTGTGAAAGGATGGGGTGAGCGTGGCACAAACCTGAAGGCAGTAGTTTGAGGACTAAACCCACCTGCACCTGTCTGTTCTCCAAATGTGACATGAGTGAGAGTATAAAGTGCCAGGAATTCCTGAGGAGAAAGCTGCTAAGAAATTCAAAACAACTTAGTCCACACCCTTATTTCTGGAAGAGATAACCAGATGGGTAAAAAGCTCATAGCTCACATTTGACACAGCTTTTCATTAATTGATATTTAGCTTTCAGAGTCATGACAAACTCTAAATTTCAGAGCATAATTCTAATATCCAAAAGGAAAAATAGGAATGATCTGGGATATTTTGAAATAGTGTGTCTTAAAACTAGAAGATCAAACAACCAGTCACATTTTAAATCCTTAAGGCTTTTATTCCAAAATGGTTTGGTGCCTGTTATAGTCTACATTTACTACTCATGAAACCATATTATATAGATTTTTTTCAGTTGCCAACTCCACATATTAACCATGTCAATATGATATATGAGAAACTCTTTCTACTTGGAGGCACATAGTGTTTTTCTTGTTCTAAAAAGTGGCAATAAAACATGTTTTGAGTTTCTATTTACTGGATGGGAAACTTTTAAATACACAAGGTTTGTGGCCAGTTGTATTGCAGAAGAAGCTGGAAAATTAAACCTGGGCTGTGGTCAAATTCCGAGTGCTCCCAACATCCTATCAGGAAGGTACTAGCCATGTTCCACCTATAGACATACATGTATATTTGAAATGATTAATGTCATTTTTAGCCTATAAAGAGCATTTAACTTGTAGTAGTAAAATATGAAAGGGAGTTTGAGATAGGTATTCTAGATTTGTGATATATCTTTTATATGTAATATGATTTTGTTACTCAAAAATAATAGAGTGCTAAAGAGCTGAATCTTTGGGAGATGGAATATCAAACAGTGATCACTAATATTCAATTACATACCTGTTGAGCCCCTACCTAAATAGTAGCCATGCCTAGAAATTCTCCTAGGTACCTGAGTTAAATTATTCATTGCTATACATTCAATACCTAGTTCCAGATTATTGATTATTAGTAACAATGAGGATGATGACTATCTATCATCGACACAATTTGCCTTAAGAACAGTGATGACTAATTTTTTGCATCCATTTGACTAAGCTATAGGATACCTATAGATGGCAAAACATTATTTCTGGATGTGTCTGGGCAGTTCTGGAAGACAGTAGCATTTTTATCAGTAGACTGAATAAAAAGGATTTCCTCCCCAGGGTGGGCAGGTATTATTTAATCTGTTATCTGCCATTCACATGGAGGAAGGGAGAGTTTGCTCTTTCTTTGCTGAGACATCCATCTTCCCTGCATATCAGTGTTCCTGGTTCTTTGGCCTTCAGATTTGGACCAGGACTTATATACCACTGCCCTCCCTGATTCTCAAGCCTTCAGACTCAGTCTGGATATAAAATACCAAGACTCATGGACAAAATCTATTCTTTTCCATATTCTCTCTCTCTCTCTCTCTCTCTCTCTCTCTCTCTCTCTCTCTCCTATTCCATCCCTCAGTGTTATCTCCACAAACCCCACAATATGAGTAGGCTATGGCCCACTAAAATCTATGGGAAGTTTGAGAAAAGCACAGTAAGCACAGTATCAGAGTCTTTTTTATACTTTTATTAGTGCATTGTAATTACAAATCAGAGTGAGGTCCAATGTGACACAAACATACATGCACACAGCTCTTGGTGTATTTCCTTCTGCATTCTACCCTGCTCCCTCCTCCTCCCTTCCTGTACACATTAGTGAAATTGGTAGGATGCCTTCATATATTGCCATAGTATTATTTGAACTGCTTCCTTCCTCACTCCTCCTTTTTCCCCTCCTGGCCTCGCCTCCATTCCCCACCCCTTTTCACTACTCTACATGTCTCTCTCCACAATATTTAAAGTCCTTATGTTTCCTATTTTCGCTCTAGTTTCCATATATAAGAGAAAACATCCAGCCCTTGACTTTCTATTTTTTATACTTTTATTGGTGCATTATAGTCTTATCGTCTGACATCATAATGTAGTAAATAGTGATAGTGACACACATGCACACAGCAGTTGGTGAGTTTTCCCCTGGCTCCTTCCCCACTCCCCCCTTCCTGTACATGATATTGGGATTGACTTTGGTCTTCTCACATATGTACATAATGTCTGTGGGAATGTTTCCTTCATTAATTCTTCCTCTCCCCTCCCCCCCAGACCACCTCCCTGGATCCACTGGGGTTTCTCCACCATTATCTAAAGTTCCTCTTGTATCCTGATTACTCCCTAGCTTCTGAATATGAGAGAAAACATATGACCCCTCACTTTCTGTGACTTGCTAATTTCATGTAACATTAAATGGATCGACCTGGACAACCCCTTAACTTTCTGAGACTGGTTGATCTCACTTAGCATAATATTCTCTAGTTCCAGTCTCAGAGTCTATCCCACATTTCTTATAGGAACCAATGGGCATCCGGGACTGAACTGGGTGGGAGCTTTGCAAGATCCGAATCATGGCTGAGAGCAAAGGGACTGTATTTTTATTTAATTTCTTTGGTACTGGGGATTTTAACCAGGGGAATTCTACCACTGAGCTACACCCTTAACCCTTTTTTAAAATTTTTTGAAACAGAGCCTCACCAAGTTTCTGAGGCTGGCCTCAAACCTTCAATCCTCCTGTCTCAGCCTTCCAAGTACTGGGATTATAGATGTGGGTCACCACGCCCAACTAACGGGACTGTATTTGATAAGGTCTGATGGTACTAGAGGAGTCTGGGCCCTAGAAACCACTGAAAATAATAAGCCAATATTCCCTTCCAGGGGGAACTGTTGAGAATAGGTTTCAAACTGAGCAGAACAAGAACAAATGAGGGAAAAAAAATTCAGAGGAGAATGGGGTGAAGAGGGACATCTCACAAATACAAGGCTACATATTTTAAAATTAGTTTAAGGGAGAAAAACAGAAGAGGGAGTTAAGGAGTCATGAATCTAGAAAAGTTAGTTTGTGCTCTTCTTCCTAACAGTACACAAAAAACTCATTTAATTACACACGAGGAAAGGAAAAAGTATGCATCTAATAAAGAGAAGAGAATAAATTCCCTATGAGTTGGGAGGCACATGGAAAAACATGTCTATAAAACAATAAAAACAGAAACTCAGAAACCAGTCTGATGTTAGAAGTTGTGACAATAAATAGAAAAACCTAAAACTGGGTTAAGGAAGATTTAAAAAGAGAACTTAAATAAATTTAAAAACCTAGAAATAAAGTAATGTTATTGTTTTTCTAAAGATGTTGAGCCAAGAAGAACATAAAAGCAAATAAACAGAAAGGATAATGTGATGAGTGAACTAGAACATGGAAAGGAAGAAAAATTTAAAAATCCCACTGATGTGAACAGTGTCTATCCTAGGACTGTGGATCTCAGGGTTTATGGACAAAATTCAAGCGGCCAATGAACTTGGTTGGTGTATTAGTCTGTTTTCTGTTGCTTAACAAAATACTTGATGCTGGGAAATTTGTAAAGAAAAAAGATTATTTTGTTCACAGTTTTGAAGATTGAAAGCCCAAGAGTGGATTGCCCCATCTGTTTAGGCTCTGGTGAGGGCGTCCTTGCTGAGTCACAACATGGCAGAGAAACAGAAAGGGAACCAGCTGCATGCAGGAGGGACAAAGCATATCTAGGCCGTCCCCACTTTCTCACAGACTGCTCTCATGAGAACTCACTCACTCACCTCTTCCAAGAATAGCGCTCCCAGTGACTTAATTACCTCTCACTACATCCCACCTCTTAAAGGTTCTGCCACTTCAATACTGCCACACTGGGGACCAAGCTTCTAGCACATGAAACTTTGGGGGACCAGCCACATCTAAATCATAGCAGTCCAGAAAAATAGTATGACCTTTTTAACTAGCTAAAATTTAGCATATAAAAATTATAAATGTATCCACCAAACCACAATAGTATTAATAGTACTATGACTTTATCATCAAAAAAATCACAAATGTCATAATATCAAATTATAGTTTTAAAATATATCTAAATACCAAATATATCCATTTGTTTTCATTGCTTTTTCAAACATATTTGTTAACTATATTTAGATCTTAATATTTAAGTCCTACATCCTATTAACA
The DNA here is from genome assembly GCA_004027185.1 of Glis glis. NCBI lineage: Eukaryota > Metazoa > Chordata > Mammalia > Rodentia > Gliridae > Glis > Glis glis. The sequence continues at coordinate 13,777 of PVJS01009711.1, forward strand.
TGTTAGTAAAGAAGTAAATAAATCTCTACATCATAATTTTAAATTATTTTTGTAACTATATGTCATTATAACTAGTTTCCTCTGAAATTATAATATCTTATTTTATGCATCTAAAATATTATTCTGAGAAAGGGTCCATTGTTTCATCAGACTGCTAAAAATTTCCATGGCAGAACAAATTTTGTAATTTCTATTATACATAATAGGAATCCCTAAAGAGAAATTATAATTTGAAAATGTTCCTAAAATAGAAGATAATTTGAAATTGCCTATTAAGAGGACTGGAAAATTAACCCATAATGGCCAAAATCATTCTTTAAAGAAAACATCCTTTGGACATCCCAGCACAAAGACTAGTGGAAAGAAATTAAATTGCCATCAGAATTTTTAACAGCAATACTCTTAGGACCAAGCAAATTATAGTGACATTTTAAGATACCCCTGGAAAGAAAATGTGAGCCAAAAATCTCATGTTCAACCAAACTGACCTTTAAGTACAAAAAGCTTCTGGTCAACTGATGTAAACATGCTAAAACACAGAGAATATTGTTCTCATGTGCCCTTCCTAAGGAATCTACCAAACTACAATGAAATAAGAATGTAATTTAAGAGTGAGCACTTTGAAACTTTAGGCCCTTGACGTTGCCATGACATCCAAGCACATAAATCATTTCTCTAGAAAATTATCTTCATCATATTTTACAAAAGTATTGGTCCATAAATTTTTTTTAAAAATCCCTGTACTAAAAATTAGTTTCTGACAACTAAATTTTCCATAAGCATGGGTGGAGGTTATTAAATATCAATTTACCTTTACAATTAAGATTTAAAACTCACTATAAGGGAGACTAGTATGTAATGTGTACATGATCTGACATTGTAGATAACATGATTATTTTAAAAATGGGTAAATGCAGAATAGGGGGATTATATGATCTCCAGGGTCCTTGGTTGGTTCTCTCAAGAGCAGGTTGTTATAAAGCAAGGCCCCTTGTGCATGAGGCTGGTTCCTTTTCTGTCTCTCTACCATGTTATGATGCTATCAGGGTGTCCTCCCCAGGATGTTGGTGCCAAGCTGTTTGGATCCTCCAGCTATCAGAGCCAAAAATATCCTCTTTATTAAGTTATCCAGCCTCGGGAATTTTTTTAATAGCAACAGAAAATAATCTAAGATAATTGGCTACTAGTTTTTCCCACTAAAATGGCATAGAAACATTGAGCACATTATCAGTAAGAAGCATATCTAACATGCAAATTGTAGGAACATTTCCTGTTCCTTGGATTTGGATGGTTCTAAGTCAGAGTCAGGGAATGTTTATGATGAGCCCACAATGTACCAGAGAGCAAGGAAGCTGTCAAAGATTACTAAGGTTGTGTCAAAAAGACTCAGGAGCTCACTTGAAGCAGCTCCCAATACTCAGAACAGGATAATTATCCCGGAGGGGTAACTGCTTTATTAGTTAGGTTTTCATCACTGTGATCAAAATACCTGACAAGAACAACTTAGAAGAAAGGCTTTTTTCTTTTCTTTTTTTAGCTCACAGTTTCAGAGGTTTAGTCCATGGTTGACCATCTCTAAGGTGGAAACATCATGGTGGCAAGACATGGCAGAGGAAAGCTGCAGGCTCATGTTAGCCAGGTAGGAGAAAAAGAGAGAGAGAGAGAGAACGTGAAAGAGAGGAATGGACACCAGGGACAGACATAGTCCTTGAAGCCACACACCCAGTGACCCACCTCATCCAGCCATGCCCCATCTTTGAACCTAGCTGCACTGCCTACCACACCGGGTATTAGGTTTAGGGGACCATTCCAAATCCAAACCACAACAATTGCAATGGATTCAAGTACATCAAATAAGTTTAATTTCAAGAGTTTATAGGTATACATGCAAACTTACTTAACTTGGGAGGATGCTAGGAGACAAATTCATTATTTTATAAACCAGTAAACAAAGAGAAGCATTCAAGTTGTCTCATCATTCCTGTATGACCTATAGCTTAGGGTGAGTGAGTAGTGGATGGAAGGAAGTGTCTCTTTACTACAGTATTCCAGTTGATAAGTGAAAGGAAAGTCACATCAGAGATCATGATGCAGAGGTGAAAGTGTTAAACCTTTTCAAGAAGTTCAGTAGGGGCTGAAAAGGGGGGAAACTCCAAAAAGCCCAGCAAAGTTAAGAATAGGGGAGGTCTGAGAACACTCAGAGGCAGAGGGGGAGGCCTTGGTAGAGAAGGAAGCACTTACAATACAAGGGAGAAGAGACGATGGGGGAGGATCATTGGTAAAGAGGGGCCTGAAACAAGACATCTTGAACACGCCTTTCCACTCTAACATGTCATTCTGTTCCTGCCAACCTTCCTGGCCGTTGGCTGAGAGTAATCGAGGCATTTACCGCTTCTAAGGTGAGAGAGATGAAAGAGAGGTGCTGTGTTGCCTGGAGTGGCTAGGAAGGGTGGAAATAAATTAATGGGCTACATCGCTGTGTCTCATCTGAAGTTACAGCAGATCCCACTCTCCATTACTCAGCTGCCACTGTTTTCAGAAGGGCTTTCCCCGCGACTGCTGCCATATATTATGAGAGCGCTAAATCAGTCTGAATGATGGTTTACATATATTTGTTTATGAACTATGGTTCTCCTGCAATTTACAACATGGAAAGGATTACTGTCTTTCATTTTAAATGGGTTAGATAGTCTGGGGAAAAGAAGGTCGCAATTCTAAGAGCTCTTGAAAGACACAGATTCATATAGTGTTGAATCCTACTCCTGAGGAAAGAAACATGACTCTTCTTTGATACCATGAGGTTCACAATTATTTGTCTCTGAGAAGATATTAAGGGATATCTGAACAGATAATGTGTATTTTATGTTCCTAGGCCTTCTGTTTCAGGCACTGCTACTTTGAATATTCAACTATTTTAAATCAAGATTAAAACAGGCCTTGGGATAACTAGGAAGCATTGCCCTTAAGTAAAAAGACCTTGAGACAAAAAATAATAGTCATCTCCCATTTACATAATGCTTTTATTTTTTCAAAGCCTTTTTTCAAATCTATTATTTCACTTGATCTTCACAACAGCCATATGAATATGTTCACTTTAAAGAAATGAACTTGAAAGCAGCGAACATTTAAAATGCTTCCAAAAAATGCAGTAAAATCACAAAGAAATTCCCAGAGCATCTATACCATCGCTCTAACTTAAACTGTATTTACTGCAAATTGTATTGACTCGGAAGAGACGGTGGCTCATAAATACAGTTTCTCTGTCCTGAACCACATTCAAACTGCAGTTGTTATGAATACAAAAGAGCTTTCCGAGTACATAACTGTAGTTTTGCTGCATTAACGCGAAAGGCTGGCATTTGGACTAGAAAGCAGCCTGTAACTCTGTGTGTTCTGCATGGCAAGCATCTCAATGCCTGCCAGCAATCGGGATGGATTTACATATATTGACTCAATCCAGCATATGAGTAACGATCAATTTTCTTGATCTATTCTATTCTGTCAATCTGTGCTTTTGCTAGCAAATGAGGAGACACGGCTGTCAGCCAGAAATAGAGTTTCCTGGGCTTATGTGTGCTTTTAAGATCTCTTTTCTACTTAATTAAAAGATACATACGGTGGTTGACAGAGAACAGCAGGCTAGTCACAGTAACAAAATTTGCTACGTATAGATGGGTTCCGGGAAGAAAAAAAATCATGAAAGATGGCTAAATAAATGTAAAGGCAGACTTCCATTTCTGAGGATAGTATATTTGGATGTCAATTTTATTAATAGTAAAATAAATGCAAAGGGACAAATACAATTTGTCTGTCAGGAATAGCCAGTAAAAGCATCCTTTTTCAGGAGCTGCAAATTACTCTTCCAGGTAACAATATGTAACCTGCCAGACAAAATGAAGAGAAAATGCTTTTCTTTTTGGTCCCCATATTAACATATCTTGTCATATTAATTCATTGTTTTGGGCTCAATCTCTGCCCCTAAGCTGTATGGAGTTGTAAGTAGGGTCAAATAATATATACAAACCAAGCAGGAAACATTACCACTAAGGATACTAGGAACAGCTTGACACCTGTTGAGTACCTTCAGGTCCTTCTACCTCAAATGTGTTGGTGACACCAGTGGATCCATCAGGCCCCCAGGAAAAATTTGAATTTATTTTGGAGAGCTATACAGTAGGAGAGTAACTGTTTCTGCTTGGGGGCGCATAATCTTGTGGTTTCCTTTTCAATTGTTTTGGGAGGACAGAGATTTTAAATCTGTACAAGAAATGGGAAGTGGCTACAGTCATCTCTTGATATCCATGGGGGATTGGTTCTAGGAGTCCACATGGACCCCAAAGTCAGTGGATGCTCAAGTCCCTTATATAAAATGATGTAGTATTTGCATATAACCCAAGCACACTTTCCCTTATACTATAAATCATCTCGAGATTACTTATAATGCCTAACACAATGTAAATGCTTTCTAAATAGTTGTTTGACTGTATTGTTTAGGGAATAGAGACAATAAAATAATCAGTACATGTGTAGTATTTTTAGAATATTTTTTATCCCAAGATTGTTTGAGTTAGGAGGGATGGCTGTGTTTATACATTAATTGGCTCTAAGTACTGGGCTGGATGGATTGCATTTGGCTTCTATTTGTTTCCTTAGACCCTCCCAAATGCTAGTGTCAGCCCATCAAGGAACTGCTTTTAAGAATAGCCCATACTATACTGGAACAATGGCTGAAGTTCTATGCTGCAATGAAGTGAACCAGGTCCTGAGCTAGTCAGGAGATCTTGGCTCTAGGCCCAGCTCTTCTCTTGATGACTTCTAGGATCATGAGAAAACAATTTCTCTTTTTAGACCTCAGAGTTCTCATCTATAAAATGTTGGTGTGGCAGTAGATTTATGGTCTTCAAACTGAATTCAGTGTGTCTCCTCAGCAAATGTCATTGGGATAAGGTAGATGGGACTCTGAAGACCCCCACTTCTGTGACAATCTTAGTAGCTCTTTTTGTAGTCATTTTACATAGCATGCTTCCAATACAAATTTGTTTACACCAAGGCTGGAAGGTTTTAAAACCATTGCTCTAGGGGATGTTGAATGTTTCCTATGTCTCCAACAATCTGGATCAACTTGAGTGCATGTGAGCTTCTTGTCCATTGGGTTTATGATTAAGAGCTCTGTTTTCACAACCCCAGGGATGGATTTAAGCTGAGTCACCTCAATTCTCAAACAGCTCTTCCTCATTTGTCATGTCTGACAACAGCGGTCCCCATTTGGCTGGCTCCTAGGTAATGTCTGGCACATAGGATGGATGCAATAAATAGATATCAAATGGCTGTGTGGTCCCTGTAAGATTCGTACTTAACAGATTTTAGCCAAAAGAACAGATGAGAATGCCCAGAAAATGAACGAATGTCAGAAAGGGTAAACATTTGGCTGAGGAGCAGCCTGAGAAGAAGATAAAAATAAAATCATGGTGTCTGAGCCCTAAGAATCAGGAGGTTGACACAAATTCTACGTTTATTCCCTCACCCATCTCATTTGGTTTGGAAATGAATAGAAACATACGGTGCTCTTTGAAAAAGCTGCATCTCCTTTTTGATCTCCACCTCCACTGCCACTGCCTTGACACGTCGTGATGATTGCAACGCTGAGCACTTGCCCTCTGGGGATGAGAGAGTACAGCTCAGTCAGAGCCAGGAGGGACTACACCAGCAGGAATTGAGATTGTCCCAGCATGGAGGTGCAGGCACTTCTCGTTACATCTTATCTGATAAGGAGCCGATAGTCATTGTCAACTGTAAGAAAAATGTATACTTCCCTAGGACAAGGCTGCCTTCTCCCCTATTGTGCCAGGTTTCTAAGACTCACATGCAACCCCTAGTATGTTCAGTTATCACATACTAGGGGTATTCCCTTTTAATCCATTTCCATTTCCTTTGGAACTAAGGAAATCAAGACCCAGGATGGGCACAGGACTTAAACAAGGACACACATTTAGGTTGTGGGTCCACACAAATGTGCTTGCTATATTAATAAATGGTCTTTGATATAGAGGTAACTTTATCTTTACATTTCTCCCAGCTCACAGATGTAGAACAAAAGGTCCATGAATCAATCAGGAACCTATATATATCAAGCACCTACTATGCACCAGAGAAGACTGTACTGAAGGCACAGTCATAAATATATACTTCTTATCTTCATGAGATTTACAATCTTGGAGGAAGACTCTCAATAAAGTTCTTTTGAGTAAAGGCTAAAAAGAAGTCCAAAGCACCATGAGCGTAGCATAAAATAGATAAAAGGGGGATTTTATCCCCACATTATCAGGGGGATCAGGGAAGGTTTCCTTGAGTAGAGCAATGGTTGAGAGTTGAGCAGTAAAAAGGAGACAAAAAACTGCAAGGGATTTTCTAAACTGCTTGAGAAAAGATTTGCTAAAAATCCCACATTTCTGGGCTCCTTGTCTTAAAGATTTTAATTCAGCAGATGAAAGGGTGAGGTCCAAGGATCTCTATTAGTAAGTGTCCCAGGTGATTCTTGCAATCTTGGAAATTTGGAAAATCCTGAATGAGATGTTGAACCATTACAAGCTGAGGGTCTATCCATACTAAGGTGCGATGGTGAGGGTAGACAGGACCTGAGAAAGCCATTTTGACCTCAGGGTAAAGTGTGATGTTGGGTGATGTTCAGAAATGGTTTGGTAGAAATTGTTGTAAGACCTTGGAACCTCATACAAAGGCTGAGCACTAGCCTAGGTGATTCCTGGGATGTGGGGAGAACAGGAAGTTGATCACTGCATTACAGACTGAAGCGAACTGGCTAATTCCTCAGAGGTATGACCAAATAAAGTTTGCTTTCATCTTTATTTTTTGTTTGTTTGTTTATTAATTAATTAATTAATTAATTAATTTGGTACTAGGGCTTGAACCCAGGGCATTTTACCTGACAGTTCTTTCTTTTAACACCAAGTGTAAACATAGGTAGCTGTATAATAGGTATAGTTTGTGAAGGAGCCTAGACAGACCCCTGTGTTATAAAACACTTTCTGTATTTGGTCTAAGCCAACCTGGATCAACCCTGGAGCCAGACACAATAATCCTGAACAAAACTAGGTCAGGAAATGAACAATCCTTCCCACCTTAGTAATACAATGTAGTTTTTCACATCCAGAAGCCTGAACTACAATAGAATTTAAGTAAGTTCTCCCTGTTTGTTTTTGTTTTAACAGCTCTGGGCCTTTTATACTCAGCCTCTTATAGCACTGGTTCTCAGAGTGGTCCTCAGGTCAGCAATAGCTGTGACATCTGGGAACATATTAGAAATGCAGATTACTGGGCTGGGGTGTGTAGCTCAGTGGTTGAGTGCTTGCCTAGCATGGATGAGGTCCTGGGTTAGATCCAAGCACTGCAAAAAAAAAAAAAAAGGAAAAATGCAGATTTCTGGGCCCCAACCCAGATCTCCTGAATCAGAGCTGTGGAGGAAGGAAGTAATGGGAAGTAGAGATGATGAGGATTCCAACTAGCGCCTCTTTTAACAGGTGCTTCTGGTGATTCTGATAGGCCTAAGGTTTGAGAACCACTGTCTCAAGAGTGAGCCTAACTTTATAATTCACTCTAATGTATAAAGTGAATTCCAGTGAATACTAAGTCCTTTGCTGGTAGTAGGTATACAATAGGCACATTCATTCATTCTACATTTATTAAGTACCTGTTATTGTTACCCTACATCATATAATCCATTCTTCACCAGCAGTCAGAATGATTTTTTTTTCTGGTGCTAAGTATCAAACCCAGAGGCTTACACATGCTAGGCAAGTGCTCTATCACTGAGCTACATCCCCAGCCCCCAGAACAATCTTTGTAAAATATAAGTCAGACTGTTTTAGTTACTTAAAACTGCCCATTGGCTCACATAACAAGATAAAATACACACTCTAAGTCACTCCATGACTTGGCCTTTCTGCCCCTCCAAATTCCTTTCCCCTTCCTTTTCTTGACTGCACTGACCCTTCTTTATGTAGTTGATTCTATCTTGCCATTCTAGATCTACCTCAAATGCCACCTTTTCAAGGAAGATGTCTGACTAACTTATCAAATATACTCCTAACTTGTCCCTGTTTATCTTTGTCACATTACTTATTGATTTTCTTCGTAGCATATGAAACTATTGTGCCTATTTGTTGATTATCTGATTCTCCGCTAGAATGTCAACTCTGTAAGGGATGCTCACTGCCTCCTGGTGTCTAAATGGGCCTTGGAATTATGAATCCCGATACATGTGCATTGGATGAATTTCCAGGCACTGCACTGGATGCTCCTGAACTGAGATTTGAATTGCTGGAAGAAATTAACAATCCAATTGGTGCTTTGGCAGAGGCACATCATGTTTTGGTTTTTAATTTGTAAATTATAATTTATTTCATTTGTGGAAGCTTAAATTTATGTAGGAGGAAGCTCTTCACAAAGAATCATGAAATTCACTTGTCAGGACAAGATCAGATGGCTTTCAAGTTCAGAGCTGGCAATATGTTCATTTATTGCAAGGATATTGCAAGGATCTTGAAAAATAATATCACAAATGCTTTATACCTTGTGCTACATCAGCTAAACAAGTAACTGACTCTGAAAAATTTATGATAGCCTTGCAGTTGTTTTGCCAGGGATTGTTCTGGAAAATGGAAAGACGAAATCAGACTCTAGTGCCATCTAGTGGTCATGTTGAGTTCCTCTAGAAATACAACCCAGTATCGTCTATTATGATTTTTCACTTGGTTGAAAGGTTGCATGCATTTGTGTGTGTGTCTTTCCAGTCTTAGATATTATTTCAATCATACTAATGTAGATGAAAGTTGCTCAAATTCTAGAAAATTTATGAGGTCTAACCCTTCATGTGGCATGTTGTAACAGAAATGTGAATGTCTTATAAATAATAATTGTGTTACGTGAACAGTCATCAAGCTATACAATTCCTAAGAACCTGGAAATATTTGATGCCCCCATTTGGTAGTGGACATTGACAGGCACTCAGAGGCAAAGAGAGAATCCTGAACTTCTGATTTCTGGTCACCACCTTTCACCCTGTTTGTTGTATGTGGTAGTCCAATGAGACGTCTTCACGTCTCAGCCTATTCTTGTTTTCCAGTCTCTCTCTTGGCTTGTAGTAAGGACCTTTGTAATAGATAACCAAACCTTCAGTTGTAGAAGCAAAATGTTAATTTTAAACAAAAAACTAGAACCCTTGAAGTTTCTTATAAAATTATTTTCATCTCCCATAGCCATACCAGGATCTATAGGACCCACCGATACTAATGGGAATTCTGGATACACCTAAAATGAACCACGTGCTTCAAAGTGCTTGTCCTCACTCAATAACCTTATGCAATGCAGATGATTATTCTCTATTTTACAAAGAGGAACCAGAAGACTCGTAGAATTAGCATTTATTGTGCCTCTAATATCTGCCCGGAAATATGCCAGGTATCTTCCATATATTCTTTTATTTAATCCTACAAACTTTTCAGAGGTAGTGTCCATCTGTTCAAATAAAAAGAATGATGAATAATTGCCTCAAATTCCACATTCAGAGATTGGAACTAGAACCCCTCTTGGTGGATCTACCACTCTGCTCTTCTCCATAATTTTGGAAAGAATTTTGATTTTTAATTTTTAACCCTCCCCCAGCCATCCAACGTCTATAAGATGGTTAGCAGCAACCACATCCACACCCAATGCCTGGCATGTACAATCTCAAAAAATATGTGTTGAATAAGTTGAAGGAGGGAGTCTTAGGAAGGTTCCAGATCACTAGTTAGTCAGTTAGTTCATTAATTACTGCTGCATAAAAGGTTGTTCCAAAACTTAGTGGATGAAAATGACAAATAGTTGTTATCTCACAGTTTCTGTGAGTCAAGAATCCAGGGGCGAGTTTCCCAGGAGCATGAGGCTACAGTCGTGATTTTGGCGGAGGCTACCATCATCCCAAGGCTCAGCTTGGGCAGAATCTTTTTCCAAGATCTTCTGGCAGGCCCCAGAAGATCCACATCCAATCTCAGTCACATGACTGTCAGCTGACCTTAAATCCAGACCACATGAACTTCTCTACAGGCTCCTTTACCACTGTGGCAGCAGGCTTTCCCCAGATTTAACCGTTTCAGGAGAGAGTGAGAGAAAATGTCCAAGTTGGAAGCTACAGTTTTTTCATAACCTAAACTTTGTAAATGATATCTCTTTATTCTCTTTATTAGAAGTGACTCATGAAATCCCATTCTACTTAAGATTACATAAGGGTATGAATACTAAGAAGTGGCAAACTTTGGAGGCCATCTCACAGGCTGCCAGTCACAGCATTAGTGGCCTATCCATTGAGTATTAAGACTTGAGCTTACTCTGTAATATTAAAGGTCAATGCTTTCCCATATTAAATGAGGATGTTTTGTAGTCTGGTTGAGGCAGGCTCTCATAGTTGTGATGCTAGACAATTCAGATCCAAATCCTAATTTCATAACTGTTACCCTGTTGATGTCATTATTTCTAATTTGTGAAGCAAACATTCTAATAGTATTTACCTCATGTCTGTCATGAGGATTAAATGAGATGATATCTATAAATATTTCAGTATAGTGTCTAACACATGAAAACTGACCAATTTTAGTTGATATGGTCCAAATATATTCATGACTTTATTTTAACTTTCCAAAGTGCCTTCTTATATCTTACTTCTTGTTTTATTTTATTCTTATTGTAATTCCCATAAGGTGTGGTAGGATTTGATACAGTTGTACCCATTTTAAATATTTAACATCTGAGACACATAAAAATTGAATGACTTGTCAGTAGGTATTGAAGGCAGGGAACAAGGAGTATCTTTTCTACCACATGCCTTTATACTTAGTGTTTATTGTCATAAAGCTGTAAGAATCACCAAGGTAATGAACCCAAAAGTTGTCTTTGAATGGAGAGGGCCTTATTTTAGATGCCATAAAAGAAACATGTATGAGCTACTACAACATACCACATTCTAAACTGCACTGTTATGGTGGCTTAGGAAACCCACATTCTGGCTTTGGTTCCTCATTCTCAAAGTATGGTTTTTCTGTTAAGTTAATGAAAAACAACCTCATGAGACTCAGATTCCATCCCTTAATTTGAGACTGGTCTACCAGAAGACCTGGGAATCTTTTTTATAATAAGTTCCAAATAATATTTTACCTAAACCAACAATAAAATTCTGTATTCGAGACATCAAACCACAAGTACATTCCCATTTAATTCCTATTTATTCTCCAAGTCTTCAATCACTTCTCTCCCTTTCCATCCCAGCAAACCCCAATTTCAAGCCAAACAATAATGAAGAAAAACATTGTTGACTATGTGTCATAATCACATCTGTCTTTGAAAACAGGACTCTATTCCCTAGATACTAGATTGAACCTTGAATCATTTTTACTTATGAAGCTGATCTATTCAGAAGAAAGGTCATTTTATTATTGAAGCTCAGTGTCTCCTCTCCCATTCTCTCTTTACAAAATAAATAAACAGCAGCTTCTCTGGTCAAGCTGTAGCAAACTCATTCAGCCAAACCCTCCCCTCATGAGTGACTGTAGCTTTCTTTTAAGTCCTCTATTGTCTGGTCTCAACTATGCATATGGGTTGCCCAACTTTTACTTGTTGGGGTTTGAGATGTGCTTTGGAGAGTTGAGAAGCATTAAAATGAGGGTGAGCAGGGGTAGGGGCTGTTTATAGATGAAGAAATGGTTAAGTACAACACTTGATAGATTTATGTTAATTTTAAGCAATTATTGGAAATATGTCTAAGAGATAACCAAATTCTAAACACCTGTGTGAGAATTTGGGTGCCCCTTCAATATTCATGATCAGCTTAAACATTGTAAGTTGCAAGTTTCTCAATGTCTTTCCCTGGCTAACGGACTTGGTTCGCTGGGAAACCTCCAAAGGCAATAAGTCATCACCACCTCTGGTGTCCATGCCCAGCCCTACAGCTGAGCAAGAGAATCATGTCACCACTGTGACCTTTGGGGCCTGACCTAATAGAACATTGTGTTCTTCAGAGATGTTAAAGCCTAAAGAACAAGCACACCAAACACCACTGCCAGTATAAGACAAGTGTATGATTGAAATGTTGTGCATATGTGTGTTTAAAATGTACATATGTGTGTGTACATACATGCATATATGTATATATGGAGAGATAGAAGAATATATGTACATATGTGTCTATGTATTTCTATATAATTAATACTATTTCATTGATGTTCCATGTCAAGCCACATCTGAAGTGTTGTATATAGCCCCGGGTTCCATATTTTCTGGGGGTCTAGTCCAAGGTAAAATATATACAGAGAAGAAATATAGGCTAGGGAAAAATCGAAATAACTAGATAAAATAAACAGAGGGAGCCAGGAGTAGTAATGTATGCCTGTAATCCCAGTACTTTGGAGGTTGAGACAAGAGGACCACAAGTTCAAGGCCAGCCTCAGCAACTTAGTGAGACCCTATCTCAAAATAAAAATAAATAAATAAATAAATAAATAAATAAATAAGTAAATAAAACAAAAAGGGCTGGGAGTATAACTCAGTGGTAGAATACCCCTGGGTTTAATACCCAGCTCTAATAATAATTATTATTATTAAAAAATAAGCAGAGGAAGAAAGTATGTATGATTGCTTTAGAGAAGTGAAGATAGAGTCGGGGAGAGGCCCTTTCGAATACTAGAGTAGTGTCACTTGATGAGCGGAGACTGACTCTGTGCTACTCCAGGGGCAGAGCTAGGAGAATGGTAGGAGTAATAGGAAGATAGAGCCTCAACACAGGATAGACTTTTCAGCAACTTAAGAATGCAACAAAGCAGTCAGGCAAGTCCACTTAGCCATCCCAGTAGTGTCTAGTGCCCAACTAACTGGACCATCTTGCCCATACTGCAGTCTAAGAACCAGTGCCAGGTACATTTTCAGAAATTCAGACTCAAGTCTTCTACTATGTGCTACTGATCCAATAGAATTATACTACTAATAATTATACCAGGAAACATTTCCACTGTCTAGCACTTACTCTGTGTCAGGCCCTGTACAATTACTTCGCCTATCAGAAGAAAGCAGTCCAGAGAGATCTTTAATTCCCTCTGATGTGAGGCAAGAAGTAAAGAAATTTTCATTTTTTGACAGAAATGGTTAAATGGAATGGCAGATAATTCAACCATGCTAAAATAACATGCCTCAGTTCTTCAGTTGTTTTAAATGATCTTTTCCTTTAAATAAACTGTTATGTATGCATATACATACAACAGAATGTTGTGTAGACATAAAAAGAATGATGTTATGGTGCATGTTCCAATATGGATGAACCTCTAAAACATTATGCTAAGTGAAGAAGGCAAACATGAAAGGAAAGATAGTGTATGATTCTACTTCTATGAAATATCTAGAATTGGGAGATTCATAGAGCTAGAAATTAGATTAAAGATGACAGTAGAGGGGAGAGTGGGAAGTTGTTACTTAATGGTTCAGTTTCAGTTTGGGGTGATGGGAATGTTCTGGTAGTGCTGATGATTACCCAACATTGTGGATGTACTAAATAACACTGAATTATGTCACTATCACTATGAACTACTTTATGATGTGAGACTATAATGCACCAATAAAAGTATCAAAATGGTAAATTTTGTGTTAAGTATACTTTACCAAATAAAAAATTAATTAAATTTTTAAAAAGGAGTATCCCTTTCTAAAATATATCTTCTTTCCTATACTGAAGGAAAAACTTGGTTTGAATTGTGAGAACTACATTATGATGTGAGACTATAATGCACCAATTAAAGTATAACAAATAAACAAATAAAAAGCAAAAAACCCACTAATGATTATATCTCTAAAATAGTTATCTAAATAAATTTGGTGTGTGTTGGAAGATAATTAAATTTTATGTTTTTTTAAAAAGCCTCATACTACAAGTTTAATATTAAAAAGAATAATGTTTAAAATGCTTAATATTAAGAATTTTTTTCTAGACACCCATCACTGGAAGTTTTAAAAACATAACCTAATAGCTTCAACTATATCAAAAAATAACAATAATAAATAATGGTACTTCTAAAAAAAAATCTGCATCCCAAATGTTAAGTCCTGGGCCCAGAGATGCTTGGAGGTCATTTTCAGAAGGGTCTAACTGGGAGAAATTATCTAGGCTCAAGCCAACAGTGGTTCCCAAGAATAATACCACTATAGGGTCAAGAGGAGCCCCTCTCCTGAGCTGCGTGCTTTAGAGTAAGGCTGCCCCAATGCCACACTACGTGGTGATGGAAATGTCGCATATCTCCCCAGTGTCCATTAGCCACATGTGATTATTGAGCAGTTGAAATATGATCAATATGACTCGCCTGGAGTGTTGGCACACACCTGCAATCCCAATACTTGGGAGGCTGAGACAGGAGGATCGCAGGTTCAAGGTCAACCTCAGAAACTTAGACCCTCTCTCAAAATAAAAAATAAAAAGGGCTAGGGGTACAGCTTGGAGGTAGAATGTCCCTGGGTTTAATCTCCAGTACATTCATTCATATTCTCTCACTCTCTCTCTCTCTCTCTCTCTCTCTCTGTATATATATATCTCTATATATCTATCTATATATATATATGTATATGTATATGTGTGTGTGTGTGCGTATTCACCTATATATGAAACTGAAGAATTTAATTTTAACTGTTATTTAATTTTAATTAATTAATTAATTTTTTGTGGTACTGGGGATGGAACCCAGGGGCATTCTACCTCTGAGCTATACCCTCGGTGCTATTTTATCTTTTATTTTGAAACAGGGTCTCACTAAGTTGTGGAGAGCCTTGCTAAATTGCTGAAGCTGGCCACGAACCTGTGATCTTCCTGTCTCAGTCTCCCAAGTACTGGGATTACAAGCATGCGCCACCATGCCCAGCTCTAACTAACATTTAAATAACCATGTGCTACTAGTGGCTATTGTTTTGGACAGCACAATTATTCCACTCTGACCCTTCTTTGGCCATGCCCTGTCCCCAAGATGTGAGTAGATAGAAGGGGCCAGAGGGTCTCTAATTGTTCCCTCCCTCCAGTATCCTCAAATGTAAAGGAGCTGTCCCAGCCAGGTATAGGTGGGTGACAGAGCCATGAAAAATGTCTATCTGAGTCAACTTAAGAGAATTTGGAATTAGAGTTATATGTTAGAAATAAAGAAGCTTATGGGAAATTGGTAAGAGTTGACTTTCATCCTAGCAAGTGCAGGCAGGAAAACTAGGATGATGGTGGCAAAGCCCAGGACACGAAGGAGAGACAAGTAGGCTGGATGAAGTCCTGTGCTCAGGCAGTTGCATTGGATATTTCTCCCTGAAGAATTTGGAGGCAAGAGATTATTTCTGGGCCCTTTCAATAGTGAGGGAAGAATATTCACATTCTGCTGGACAATGGAAGCTTCCTGGCTCCTGGACTTCATGTAGCCTGTCTGTTAGGGCCAGGTCATGATCCCCCTAGCAGTGTTGGAATTGGAAATAAGAGATTTGGAAAAGATGGTCACATAGAACTAGTACTGCAATAATTTGGCCCAAATAAAACTGTATGGCTTCTAAGTTTCCACATCTTTTTTGGGGTGGGGGGGTACTGGGGATTGAACCAGGGGCATTCTACCTCCAAACTCTACCCCCAGCCCTTTTTATTTTTATTATTTTTCTTTTATTTTGAAAAGTTGCTGAGGGTCTTGCTAAGTTTCTGAGGCTGGCCTCAAACCTGCAATCCTCTTGTCTCAGACTCCCAAGTACTCCACAAATTTTATGTACTTGTGCTTTTCCTTACATACAATCTTCTAAGGAGCACACATTTATCATCTCCTGCCCCAATGTATACCACTGAAAACAGGGTCAAAATTTGGGAAACCTAGTTTTGACTGAATCAAAGCTCCAGTGAATTTGGGGATGAAAGAAGTGAATTGTCAGTTCTCTAACTGCTGATACTTTGCTGTGAAAAAGCTTTTCATGTACAATGTCTTGGCAATCACTCGATTGATTCAGAAAAATTACACCTTTAATTTCCCTTTGGAAATATTTGCAACAATGAAGAGTTGAATTTACTTTTCTAAAGCCAGCCAGCTACCTTGATGTGTCTGTGAAGTAATGTGTTTAGAGAACCACTGAGAAGCCACTGCAATTAGGCACTGTGTATGTGTGTGTGGGGGGGACGGTGTTGAGTGAGAAAAAGCTGCACTTTCCCCTCTCCTTGTCTTCTTACTGGACCTGGAGAAGAAATGGTGCAGCTTCTCCAAGCACATGCTAGCCCTGGATGAAACTATGAGAGGATCATATGAACATGATGAAATACCATAGAAAATAAAGAGAGGGAAAGCCTGATATCTAAGCTAGGATACACTGGGTGCCTGCTCCAGCCCAGCCACTCCTCCTGCCTTACAGTCTAAAGCTCATTATATCCAGGACCAAGAACTTGAGGCTCAGGGAGTGTAAGTCACCTGCCAACAGATGCAGAGCTGGTAGGTGATGTAGCCAAGATGTGAACTTAATTCTGTTTGGTGTCAAAGGTCATGAGCAAGATGATTCTTGCTTTTCCCTCCTTTGCCTCAGTTTCTCAGGCTGTCCAGGACCAGATTCTCTCACAAATCCCCACTCCATCAAAACTTGCCCCAGGGAGCCGGGCGTGGTGGCGCATGCTTGTAATCCCAGTACTTTGGGAGGCAGAGACTGGAGGGTTCGCGGCCAGCCTCAGCTCTCTCCCTGTCTCTCTCCCTGTCTCTCTCTCTCTCTCTCTCTCTCTCTCTCTCTCTCTCCTGAGTGAGGCCCTCCGCAACTTCGTGAGACCCGGTTTCAAAATAGAGTGTAAAAAATAGGGCCGGGGGTGTAGCGCGGAGGTAGAACGCCCCTGCGTTCAATCCCTGGTACAGAAAAAAAAAAAACCAAAAAAACTTGCCCCAGGATGCCTTCTCAGGTCTTCACTGAAGCCAAAGCCCTCTGTTTCCCACCTCACTTGTCTCTTTTCTCCTCTTCTTGAAATATGACTTGGTCTAATCTCCTTTTGGTATCCCGCTAGTCTCACTCTCACTAATGTATATGAAGAGACTAATATGCTGGCCATAACAGCAACATTTGTATTTTAAAGAGGTCATCTATGGACAGTATTACCATGATCCAAAGAAATGATTCTCTAGTGTGGAAAGAGTCAGGCACCTAGAAGTCTGATTGGGAAATGGTCCTGGGCCACCTCAGGGCTCCTGTGTTTGATGTGAGGGTCGCTGCTGGGGAAAGGCTTTCAGCAGTATTCTCTTGACATATCTCACAGACTGATGCTTTCCAATCTTTTTTCATTATTGCTCTCCTAAGGACATTTGTTCCCTAACACCCCTTTCCATAATAAACTGTTATCTGCTTACATACTGAATATAATCTGTGCTTTACACATAAAAAGAATAAGAATCTCTAGGCCCACTGAGAACCAGTTTTTGCCCATTGAGGGTGATATCACTATGGTTAAGAATGCGTGCTAAAACCCAGTGATTTCCCACCAGGTTGAGAGATAGACTAGGCCTGTGTTAAGAGCATACACTGAGTTTAAAATCCCAGCTCCACTACTTCCTGGCTGTGTGGCCTGGGCAAGTTATTTAACCCCTCTGTGTTTCAATTATCCCCATGTAAAATAGGCATAATAATAGTCTTCTTCAAGAGAGATTTGCTGTGGGTATTTAGAGAGTTAAATGCATATGAAGCATCCCACAGATCTGGGGGCAGTGTTGGAATTAAGTATTGTATGTTATATTTCTTTTCATTGTGCACATAGAAAGTAATATTATTGGTATTGCACACTAGAATAAATGGGAGGGGCCTGAGTTTGGAATGTGTATAGGGAGCTTGTTGAAATGAGTTTTTGTATTATAGTTACTATATGGAAAAATACAAGGATGCATAACTTTAAATTTGTATGTGTAATATTCAAATAAAATAATTTCCAAAAATGTAACAAGAAACTTGAGTTTATTTATCCTCATACTCAGAAATCTTTGCACAAATAGGTGGTGGTAAAAGGGCCTCAACTGTTCAAATAGCAATTATGAATTTGGAAAGTTTTTAGAGGGAGTCATTCAAATCATGCCTTAAGATAATTTCAATTGTTAAGATAATTTCGTTGTTTTGAATGGTGGCTTTAAAGAAGGCTGAACCCTTTTAGCATGATGAAGATTTATTACCCCTCACACCTCCTGGCCCACTTGTAGCTTGCTTTCATCATGCACTGGCATGCCAGGGCCCAGTGGTTGGGAAGCTCTGCCATGGGCCACCGCTTCCACTATTTTGTGTAAATCTGGCCCATAACAAATACAAGTGAGAAGAATGCTTCCGCATAGAAGTCCTTTTCAGAAGCATGTTACTAAATTATCTTGGTCTAAACAGGAGGACCCAAACTGGATCTCCTAAAGAGGAACCATTCAGCCTATTCCAGGCAGCCACCACATACTACACAAATGGAAGGAATAGGGGGTGGCATGAGAAGCCACTGCTCAGAACAGGAGCAAGGAGGACATTAGCCAAGGACCAATTTACTGGGGATGCTAACAGTCAGGGTCCAACTGGATGAGACTGAAGGCCAATTTGTATCTCTGAAATTTGTATGTGAGCTGGTTTCCTCCACCTACCCTGAGCACAGGATTTTACTGAGCTCATTTACTGTCCCCTTCCTCACTACGCCCTATGAAGAGTGCCAGTAGATTTTAAAATACAGAATTAAATCTCCTCTCACCTCTATTTGAATAATTCTATGCTTTTTATTATTGTTTCCCAGCAGTGAACTCAGGCAAGAACTGCATGCTCTAGCCAAGCCTAATGATTGTTTTATAAATATTTATAAATCAGATACTATCTTCTGTTCTTTCTCTTCTCTCCCTGGCTATACACTATTTGAAGGCCAGTTCTTCTCTTCCTAGCAGCTCTTTGACATGTTGCTGGGCTGGGAGGGTATTTGGAGTTTGACATTTTTCTTTGATTTGTTTGCCTGTACTTTGGGAGTCTTTGTTAAGAAGCTTCATTCTGAAGTATTTAAAGTTGGCTTCCTGAGGCTACCTCATTGCTCAAATGTGCCAAAGCCATAACTGAAGCCTCTTTGTAGAGATGTTTGTTCTTTTGCAGAAGAGAGAACCTGTTTAGTAAATTCATTTAACAACAGAGGAGATTTCACTCTGTTTTGGGACGTCTATCTTTAAAAACTTTCAGAAATGAGGAAGGGGGAAAAGGAAGAAATAGCTGATGCAGAAAAGTCAAAAGAAATCAATAATCAGTTTTATATGCCGGGTCTTGTTCCTGAAAAGACTGCTGTCCATTTTCTGGCAGTGAATGGCACTCCATCTACGGTATTTAGAAGTATGCCCCAGTAGCCAGGGCTTTCAGAAAGTGGTGCCAGCCTAATTAGATTACGTTAATTGTGCCAGAAATATTATAATGGATTGATTTAATGCTTTTATTCTAAACATGGAATCACTATGGAAGCTAATTGCTAAATAAATGTAGGTTTGGTGTGTGGTATCAGTAGGGTCCCCCGATTTTCACTGATTGTATGAAGCAATATCACAGCAGTGGAGGGCACCCTGAGACTGACAGGTCCTTCGGAGTAGTCACTACCTTCACCTGAACTTGCTTTCCTCATTGCCAGGTGTGCCTGGTGCCAAGAATATTATATTAAGATCTTTTAGGAAGCTAATCTTCATGGCAAAGAGGGATCTGCCTGTCCAGGCTGCTTCACTAGGAGGGTCTGCAGGGAACAGGTACATAGCTTCACAATGGTCACACTGGCCCACAGCCACCAGAAGAACAGCATCAGCAAGAGCAAGAGTACGCCGAGCTTCTACTTTGTACCAGGACAGACTTTATGCAATGTTCTTATCCCACTTTTCTCAGTTTACAGTGATGCTGGGAAACATTTAGCTCAGATAAAACGTATTTTCAGCAACCCTATGAGATAGGTGATATTATTCCCAACTATGAGAGATGGGGAAACAGACTTACAGGGACTAGAACACTTGCCCAAAGTCAAGGAGTAACACAGCTTGAATGAATCTAAGCCCCTCTGACTCCACAGCTGGTACTCTGAGGCCAGATAGGAAATACATCTCATAATAAGGAATTTGATCTCAGGGCGCAATAGAATCTTTACTTGTCTCCATTTTCACACCTGATAAAGATGAACACTTAGATGTATTTCCTGAAATTTTCAACCATCCTGTTATTCTAGATGTGATCTGTGCCTTTACCTTCAGTAGATACACACAATGGGATTTTACTCAGCCAAAAATAAAAGCAAAATTATGTCATTTGCAGGAGAATGAGTGGAAATAGAGAATATTCTTGGGCTAAGGGAGACTAACTAGTCTCAGAAAGTGAAAGGTCATATGTTTTCTCTCCTCTGTGGAAGCTAGAGAGAAATTTGGAAACAAAGGTACTTCAGATAAAAGAGGACAGATATCAGTAGAATAGTGGAAGGGGATTTTGTTAGGGAGGTGGGGAAGGGAAAAAGGAGACTTGATGAAGGAAACAGTTCAAATAATGCCATGTACATATCTGAAGTTATCAATACCAATTTCTTTTTTTTTTTTTGCAGTACCGGGAGTTGAACGCAGGGGCGTTCTACCTCCGCGCTACGCCCCCGGCCCTATTTTTTTTTGATACTTTATTTTGAGACCGGGTCTCATGAAGTTGCAGAGGGCCTCACTAAGGGGGGGGGGGGAGAGCGAACGTGGGCGCGAGCTGAGGCTGGCCGCGAACCCGGATCCTCCCGTCTCCGCCTCCCAAAGTACTGGGATTACAAGCGTGCACCACCACGCCCGGCTATCAATACCAATTTCAATAACATGTATTGGGAGGAGGAGGGAGCGGGGTGGGATCTGGAGAGAAACACACTAAGTGCTGTGTGCATGTGTGTTTCACTTTATGAAAGAATTGGTTCCTAGAATATTCTTTGGAGAAAGAGATACATTTATCTACTAGAATGATCTCCATGAACTGAGTCTGGATTTTGAAGGGTGGTATACAGCTGCCCCACGTGCTAATCCAGAGTGGAGGATTACATCTGGAGATGTGCAAGTTCCCTCTACCTGCTGCAAACTGAGTGGAAGCCTGGTGTGATACACACCAGACCATATAGAAGGCTGGCTGCGGGCAAGCTGCCAACCCACAAACCACAAACCCAGCAAAGTCCCAACACGCAGCATGCCCTGGCCTCTGTGGGAAGGCATAGGAAAGGGGGCCTGGGAATTAGATTTATCCATTTAAAAAATTGGGGTAAATTAAAACCATGAAGGGCTTCACCAAATTATGTCTAGTAGACCACTTTCATCTGGGCTAAGTGGCATGGCATATAGCAATACTTTTCACACTTTCATATTTTTAAATAGTGGAACTCTTTTCAAAAAGTCTCAAGTAGCTTTCCACTCTACTAAAAAGAGTTCAAACTGGAATTTTTCAGATTGCAGATGACAGATCTACAAAGGGATCTACAATCTAATTGTCACCAGCCTAAGCCCACCCAATCAATCTCCATCCAAGGTGTGACTGTGGTAAGTAACTTATCCTCTGCTGTACTAGGGGACTCCGTGTTTACATTAACTTTGAGTAAATTTTAAAGATGAATTTTACAGCAAAGAGAGATTTCAGTTTGGTCAAATTAATACTTTGTCCTAATGATCATAGAATTTAATTTAGAGAATTCCAAGTTAATGAAGTTTGGCTGACTTAATTTCAAGTATTATAGAATTTAAAGATAAATCCACTTATAATAGAACTTTTCAAACATCCACAGAATAGGTAGACTACATAGGTTCATAGGTACATAGGTAGACTATATAGGTTCGCTACAAGCGAACCTTTATGTATTAATCATCAAGGTTCAATAATTGTTAACATTTTGCCAGTTTTTTAAAATCTATCTCAATCTCTCATTTTTTTTCTCCCTTAAAGTATGTTAAAGAAAATCCCAGACAGGGTGTCATTTCACCTGTACACACTTCAGTTTGCATTTCTAAACAACAGAACCTGTTTAGAAAAAAGCATGCCATTATTGCACCTAAAAAATCAATAGTAGCTCTCTAATACAGTTACAGCATTTTAAACTTGGAATTTTAACCCAATTAATGTTTTTCCAAGTGTATTTTGAAGAATACTAGTTTTGGTGGGCATTAGTAGTTTTAAACTAAATGGTCAAAATATTTTGGGTAACTTCTGGTTTAAATAAAGCTAAATTATCCACCTGCGAGACTTCTTAAAAATTTAATATGCTAATTTCCATATTACTTTCAAAGAGGGAAAAGGTACATGCAGAAGTTTTGAAATTTATTTGACTACTGCCACATTATTTTTGATGGTTCATGAGACAGGACACATGTTCCACAAAGTACATTGAAATAGAAGGATGATTGCAATCCCTGAGCTGTCAATTCCTCAAGGGGGCTTAATGTTAGTATTCCTTGGAGTTAAGGACCCAGCCTTGCTCTAAGTGGGCGATGAATATAGATGTTGGATGATTATCATGATGCCAGACAATGAGGATGCTGCTGGGTCTACAGTCTACTGGTCACCAGCCTGAGCCTCCAAAGTACTAATCCCCTCTATCAGCTGTTTCCTTACAGATGCTACTTGCTTGTATGAGTTAAAGACATGTAAAATAACCACAGGCTCTCAGGTGCCAATCCCAAGTTACCACATATTCCTAACTCCTGAGGGGGGCTCCAGACACGTTTGATCTGGTCTGGACACCATGTTGACACTCCTGATGACCTTGGGCTCATTATAATCTCATTATAATGATAAAAATCATACTCATGGTGCCATGACAGATTCAACCATTCCAAAATTAAGGAAGAGAAGAGGTGCACCCTGATCCCTGGAAATCTCTTCCCCCTCCTGAGAACAGTTCTGATGACAGCATGCATGCCATATCCCCTTATCAGCCAGTTCTAGTAAAAACCCAGACCCTAGACCTGCTCAGGGAGAAGGTGCCTTTAGAGCATGAGCTCCCCTTCTCCATTCATTGGTCACTGAATAAAATTTCCTACCTGCTCCTAGAACTGTTCGGTTATAAAAGTATTGAGTAGGAAAAGAACCTGCAGATACGGTAACATAATCAGGGAGAAAAGACAAATGCTATTCTAACCACTTGAGAACCAGGTGACATAGTGCTATGTCAAATATAATGGCTGCAAGTCCAACAGCATTTCAGAGAAGGACAGATCCATGTGGCCCTGCAGAGTTCTTCTTTCCAGAAGGTATACCATGAAGACCAAGACTGGACAGGGCCTGGAGAGATGGGTAGGAGAGAGGAAGACATCGAAAATGTAACTGAATAACATGAATAAGAAAATAGAGATCTGAATAATTACAGTGTGTTCAGGGAACAGTGGGGAGTTCAGCCAGGCTAGGGAATGGTGGGAAATGAGGTCTGATAAAAAGTGATGGCATAATGATAAACTGAAGAGCAGGGATTATATTTTAGGATATTCTTTCAAATAAATACCTTAAATATAGCAGGCTCAAATAAGCAGATGCTTAAATACTGAAACTGAATGGAGTGATCCATGAATTTCTGTGTCCCAGAATAAATTCATCAAACAATAAAACTATATCAGCTACTCAGAAAGGCCCTAGAAAGGTGGGCCACAGTAAGTGAGAGAGGAAAGAAAAGACCAGAAATGCAGATGTTTTAAGGCAGAGGTTATCAAAACATAGGACCCTGTAGTGAGGATGAAGGTTGGGGAAGTTGGAGGAAGGACTGAGTTCATGAAATAAGAGTTTAAGGGCTTTGTGTTCTAGGGCAACAAGGAGAGAAGAAAAAGAGAAGAAGAAGAAGAAGAAGAAGAAGAAGAAGAAGAAGAAGAAGAAGGAGAAGAAGAAGAAGAAGAAGAAGAAGAAGAAGAAGAAGAAGAAGAAGAAGAAGAAGGAGAAAAAGAAAGAGGAGGAGGAGGAGGAGGAGGAGGAGGAGGAGGAGGAGGAGGAGAAGGAAGAGAGAGAGAGAGAGAGAAAGATTTATTATCAAAGACCAATCAAAAGTCCTCATTCACAGAGAGAAGGGTCCTATTTAAAAAGGAATTGGGGGTTTTAGAATTGGCACTGACATTAAATACTGTGTGTCATTTAGATGGTAACTACCAAAAGGATGGCTCATGATCTAGTACAAATCTTTGAACTGTTCATTTCTGGTCAGCAATGAGGTAAGTATTTGAATCACGAGATATTCAAGCAAGTAGTTATTTTCTAGACATTAACTTTTATTTTATTTTGCAAAAGTATTAGTTTAAAGGGTGTTGAAACAACAGTGGTGCTTCACTATAGATCCTTTGAGAAACAGAATCTAGATGATTCTTAAAAATGCCCTTAGGGATATGTCTTCTTTTACAGCCGATTTTTGGTCTGCATTAAAACAAGTGGCTGTTTCTCTGTTGAAGAAGGAGATGACTTTCATTTACAGGCCATCTTATTAAAAGGCTATTCATCTAGTCTATGGCCCCACCATCCTAAACATGCCCATCTCATTTGATCTTGGAAGCTAAGCAGGGTTGTGCCTAACTAGTATTCAGAAGAGAGACAATTCTGTATTTATCCTTAGAAGCCATATGTGGCATTTTCACATTTAGAGAAACACAGAAAACTGGGAGAGAGTGAGGCTACCCATTTATTCCCCTTGAGTGAAATATTTCACTGTCTTTCCTTCCCATTTTCCTTCCTTCCATCTTTACTGACCACACAAATGTGTTATTTTACAACTAAACAACCTGACTCCATTGTATAGGATCCTTGTTCATGCATACAATTTTATTCTCTTCTAATATTTTCTCTCTTGACATGTTCATTCTAACTGACAACAGAGATAGGCAGGAACTGTATTTCCATCCCATTCTACAGAGGAAGACACTGATATACAGAAAGGATTTAAGGTCTAGGTTATTCCCATGGCTAGTACTTGCATCTTCTGATTGCCTACTGAATGGTTTTGACTTTTGGCCATAGTAGGAAGCAGCTGGGCAGTCAGAGAGGTTCCAAAGCATTTTTTAAAATGTACATGAAGCAGTGTTTGTAGAGTCAAAATGGAATTTGGCAATAGATAAGTGCTCAATAAATGCTAGTTTCCTTTCTTTAAGAAATGCCTGAAGGTAGCCTGGATTGAAGGAAAGAGGTTGTGCCTTCTAGCGAAATATGACCCATGCTCTTTAAAACCACAGAATCTCAGGGTTGGCATTGCACAAATTATTTAAATCAACCTTTCCAAAAGTGCTTTCCAACTCGTGTTAATTAGGCCTGAATCTCTGCCACTTACTATTTGACCTCCTTCAACTGTTTAAACTCTCCGAGTCCCACAGTTTTTTCATCTAATGAAAAAGGTTGCTGTAATTTGCTTTGCAAAGAGGTTGTGAGCTTTGGAGATAATATGTCTAGCACATAATGGAAGTTGGTGCTGTTGTGTCAACATAATTGTGCATTGACTTATCATAGAACAGTCAAATCAACTAAGATATACAGAAAGAGCACCACCTCCTTGTGTGAAATAGATTTGCTCCCCTGACTACCTGTTCTTCAATTCAAAAGCTGGGCAATTAAGATCTACTACCAACAATATGCAGTCACATGTACAATACAGTGTCTATATGCATTCGCTTAAAAGTATATATGTATGTATGTATCCTACTAAATTTCCCGTGTATGGCACAACAGTCAAGGCCTGCCGGGATGATTTATTAGAGTCTGGCAGCATCACTCTGTCGAAGCCGAGTATGCCAGAGGAAGATTAAGAGGGAAGACACAACCATTCGACAGTATAATTACACACACAACTTTTAATGTTATTGTGTAGGTATCAAAGATACTGTATCAAAATTTAAAGAGATAAATATTTTAAATTTAGAAAATGAGAACACTTTCTGTGGGTGGAAAAGGAAAAAAAGGGAATTTTAATAATATGCCATTTAAGCTTGCTTTCAGTAATTATGTTATTTCAGATCTACAAGATAAACAGGCCACACCACAAACCAGGGCATGGGTTATAATCTAATAAACACGTCCCATGAGAGTGATGAGGAACATGGCAAAAGGCTGCAATTGGAGGTATGCATGATGTGGGGGTGTAACTTTATTTGTAAAATGAATCACAGTCTAAACTTGGACTTGGTTGACTTATTGAAATCGTACTTTCACACGAGATGTTTTTCCTATAGGGGCACTTTCCCAGCTTATTTTTAGTTGAGTTCTTTTGAACAAAGTATTCCAGTGTTCAATAGGGGCCAATTAAGGAACTTTTTAGGACTTTTCTCTCCATATTCAATTCTCGTTGACCCACCTCCAAACTTTCTCCAACCCCACTGACTCCCCTCTCTCAGTCCCTTAAATTAACTGTGGAAAACAGACATCTTGAAAGTTTTCAAAATTTATGTCCATTGGGTTCTGTGGTAACTTTTTAATCCCTAGCAAGAGGGAGCACAGAGTAGTAGAAAGATATAGTTGCAAGCTAACATGAAAGTAGGGTTCTAACTCTGGCCCTGCCAGTGATGGGCTGGGGACGTTGGCAAATCTCTTCATGATTCTGGCCTCAGTTTTTTTCAGCTATGCAGAGGAGGGGAACAAGGCAATCTTAATCCAAATAACTCAACTATAGCATTCTATGATGCAAATTTTCTGCTTTGATTCAGTCAATGAGATGCATAGAGCGAATTCTTTCTCCTGTTCCACTACTTGTCAACTGTGTGTATGATAATTGGCAAATTCATTAGTATTTCCAACATCAGTTTCCATAAATATAAATAAGCAAGATAATAGTATTTTTCTTTAAAGCATTACTGTAATGATTAAATAAAATTATCTGAAGAATAGGTTGGGCATTTCTCCTTTCACAGAGTAGGTATTCAATAAATATTATCTATTATTTGGCCTTTCAGGTACACAGTTTGGGTGTGTTTTGATTAGAAAGCAGTAGATGCTGGGAGTTACTCAGAGGGAATTATTTCCAGCATTCAGTTTATTTTCATATCAATTTCCATGTTCAGATATTACCCAGCCTTTTTTTTCTACTCAAGGGAAGCCAGCCAAGAAGAGTCAATGAGTCAGTCCCAGAAGAGGGCCACCACATAGTGAGTGATTACTGAGGACAGTGCTCGTACATGGTCAACACTGTGTATTTCAGAGTGACTTTTTCTAATTATTGGATTTCCTAGAGAGAAAAGGTATGTAAGCATGAGCTCCAATTGAATGAACCACTTATTCAAGATTGTACAACTGAATTTTGTCAAATGCTTTTTCTACATCTATTGAAATGATCTTTGTCCTTTGGGATTTTTGTCCTTAGTTAGCTATGCATTAGGTATCAAAAGGACATGCCACAAGTTCTACCTAAAACAGGAGAGAAATAATTAGAGAACAAAAAATGTATTAGTGTTCCCCAAAGTATCTAGCATATACAGTCATGCTCATAAACTACCTCTCTTAATCCTCATAACAGCCCTCCATAAATGATCACCAGTCCTATATTCCTGGAGAGTAATTTTAGGTCTAGGAGTATTAAGTAACTTGCCCAAATTTACACAGCTAGTAAGAGACAGAGCTGAGATTTGAACCTGCATTTGACTGAGTTCAGAACTCATGTTTATCCAGAAAGTCATGTTGTTTTGCAGTTGTGGGGTTAGGAATCTGAGGAGTTGAAGAGGTACACCTGGAAAATTTACTTTTTTTTGGCTAAAAGTGTAAAATGTATGTATGCCATTTCATATTCCACGTGCTAATGCTAATATCAGACCTCAAGGCATTACACCATAAAGGAAATTCTTGCTTAAGGATAATATAAAGTCTTTCTTTTACAGGTAGAGAGAAGTTTAAGGACACGAGCTGCTAGAAATTGACGAGTCTCATCTGTTGTCTTCAAAAGTTATAGTTATTTTGCAGTGAATGTTAATTCAAGACATACAATTTTGCAAAGTGTTATGCCAAAATTACTCATAGAAACTCTAGAAATAGTAAAAGAGCACGGGATTAGTATTTTTCTCCAAAGGGCTCTCTTATTTATCTTCTTTTAAGGCTAAAACCTTAACAAACCCAACTATTGTTGAAATGTTGGAGAGGTTTTCTTTTTTACCCGAGTGATTATTCTTGACAGAAAATGAGTCTTTTAAGAGTGAGGCTATAAAATGGTGAAAAGGAGGCAAAAAAGTTATCAGAAAATCTTATTGAAAAACCCTAAAAAGATCAGAGAGTAACTTTCTGATTTGGCTATAGCAATGTTTTTATTATGAGTTTGACATCTAACCTTACTACCCTCCTCAGCCAAAAATGCTTGACTTTTTATTGTATTAATTTCAAATTTATATGTGCATAAAGAAATAACCTACTTTCTTGGGAACATGTTCCATTATAGATTATAAATAACACACCGAACCGGTTACTTTTGAGCATATTTTTGGCCTCTTGCTTCAGTTCATTTTGAGTATCACACCAAAAGATGATCCTTTGAAACAACACAAGAAGAACTTTTTATTTTTCTTTTAATAAAACCACTCTTCTTTTTTATCACACTTTCATTAAACATTTTATGAATGTACTAAAAAATATTGAAGCCAACTTTAAAATGCTCTACTCTCATGGCAGGCAGAATTATGCTCTTTCTTTTTCGCACCCCATGTGTCATGGAACATTCCATTCAGACTGTGAAATGCAGTCTTTATGGGCCCCTGAAGGTCTAAGTGTAGACTCCAGTGAGACAAATACCAAACAAGAAGATGAAAATAAAGTAAAAACTGGATGAGATATTACAATGGCTTTTCCTATGAAAATCATCTTGAAACTATAAAGTGCCATTCAAGTAATTAATGTACTCATTTATTTAGTTCATTTCACAAATATTTACTGGGCTAACCACATGCCAGACACTATTATAGGCACTGAACAGTGAACAAATACATTATGCATCCCTGCCCCCAAAGCTTATATTTTATCCAGAAGATGCAGATAAATAAGTAGAATGCATAGTTTACTTGAAGGTGATGGTTGCTATAGAGAACAAACAAGGAAGAGGTCAGAGAATGCTGAGTCAGGTTGGAATGGCTATTTCAAATACAGTGGGCAAGCCGTGCATGATGGCACATGCCTGTAATCTCAGTACTTGGGAGGCTGAGACAGGAGGATCACAGGTTCAAAGCCAGCTTCAGCAACTTAGTGAGACCCTGTTTCAAAATAAAAATTAAGAAAATAGAGCTGGGGGCATAGCTCGGAGGTAGAATGCCCCTGGGTCCAATCCCCAGTGCCCCCCCAAAAGGTAGGCAATGAAGTCCTGACAGAGAAAGTGATTTGAATAAGTACCTAGAAAAAGGGAGGGAGGAAGGAGACATGGAGAAAGACATGGAGACACATGGAGAAAGGCTTTCCAAGGGAGGGACTTGTGGGTACAAAGGCCCCTGGGTAGAAATGTGTTTGATATATTCAATAAACAGTGCACAGGCTGCTCAAGTTGCAGTCTTAAGATTAGACAGAATGGGCAAGGGTCGAATTAGAGACACTAATTACAGAGTGAAGTGAGTCCTGCATTTGAAAAATGATGATGCTGCAAAAGGTGGCTGCAGTGGAGACAATAAAAAGAGAAAACATGTGCATGGTGCTAACTTGTAATATTTTCTCTGCAAATAAGCATCCAAATGAAGCAAGTATTGTTCACTATATTTCTAATAGAGTGCATCATTTCTTCTTAAAAATCAACTCATCAAAAGCTTTTCAAAATAGCCTTTTGAATTTCCATGTCAAATTTGACAATTTGCATATACATACACAAAACACTCTCCTGGGATTTTGATTATGATAGCATTGCATACAGAGATCTATTTGAAGTGAATTGACATATTTAAATATTGAGTCCTAGCCAGGTGTGGTGGCACATATCTGTAATCCCAATACTTGGGAGGCTGAGACAGGAGGATTGCAGGTTCAAGGCCAGCTTCAGCAACTTAGCAAGACCCTGTTTCAAAACAAAAAATAAAAAGAGCTGGGGGTGTAACTCTGAGATAGAATGCCCCTGGGTTTAATCCCCAGTTCCACAAAAAAAAAAGAAAGAAAAAATACCTGAGTCTTATAGTTCATGAACCTTACATATCTTCCATTTATTTAGGTCTCCTATAATAGTTTTCTGTGTATAAATCTTACACATATTTGTTACTATTCTTAGTATTGTTTTTACATTTCGTTTTCTACTTGCTTTGCTGGTAGTTAAAATATAATTGATTTTATATGTTAATCTGATTTAATGACTATGTAAATCATCACTTTCTCTGAAGATCTCTTGGATTTTTTATACATACCCAAATATGGCTTCTGTAAATAATTACAATTTTATTTCTTCTTTTCTATAATTTATAGAACTGGCTGGGACCTCCTGTGCAATGTTGAATAGAAATATGATGGGGGGGCTTCATTTCCCACTAATGTCAGATGGAAATCTTCAATAGCTCACCATCAAACAGCATTTGGGTTTAGTGTGGTGGTGCACATGTAATCCTAGTATTTGGGAGGCTGAGACAGGAGGATCCCAGATTCTCAGCCAGGCTCAGCAACTTAGTGAGACCCTGTTTCAAAATAAAGAATAAAATAAAATAGGGCTGAGGGTGTAGCTTGGAGGTAGAATGACCCTGGATTCAATTACCAGTAACACACACACACACACACACACACACACACACACACACACACACACACACCCAGTATCTGCAGCAAGATTTTTAGACATTATTTTACCAGATTAACACCCTGTATTCCTTCCAAGGTGCTAAGAGTTTTGTCATAAGTCATTATTTTTTTCAGTCACTCTTTCTGCATTTATTAGGTTAATCATATAATTTTATCCTTTATTCTGTGAACATGGTGAGTTACATTGATTAATTTTAAATACTGAGTTAATCTTACATTCCTAAAACAATCCCAATGTGGTCTTGATTCAGTGGCTATTAATTTTGTTTAAGACATATGCATCTGCATTCATGAGATTCTTTGTAATGTCTGGATCCAATTTTGTATTAAAGTTATACAACCTCAAAATGAGTTTCTAGTTTTTTGGGGCATGGGGTGGGGGGACTTTGGGTAAGATTTGTGTTATTTCCACTCTAAATGGTTGGAAAATTCACCAGTGAAAGCTTCTGTGTGTATTTTTTTCCTTCAGGAAGACGTCTAATGCACAAATTCTCTGGCAGATATAGGATAATTCAGAATTTTTCATTTCTTCTTGGTCAGATTTAGTAATATTTGTTTTTTAAGGAATTCATGCATTTCTTCTAAATAGTCTTTTATTGGTGTAAATCTCCTAATTTTTCTAAATTCTATATGATTTTCAGCTATAAGTCCCCTATTGTTTCTGATACTTGTGCTTTCTATTATTGATATCATCTTTATTTGGAGCCTTATTTAGTCCTCTGAAAATTACTTTTGACTTTTAAAATATAGTTCACATTTTCTCTATTATTTCTCCTCTTCATTATTTCCATTCTTTTATTTCTTTGGATTTAATTCACTGTTTTTCAGAATACTGAAAGACTGATTTTTAGTCTCTCTTCTTTCCTACCATATATGTTTACAGCTATAATTTCATTTCTAAGCAGCTTTTACCTGCATTCCAGAAATTCCTAATTTCATGCTACTACTTTTGGTTCAAAATAGTTTTATTTCATTGTATTTATTTGCTTTATGTATGGATTTTTATAATATATTGGTTATTTCCCATATTTGTAGGTTCTCTACTTGTCTTTTAGATATTGATTTTGACATTATGGGTATGGAATACCATACTCTGGGTATGGAATAGACTTTGATATCAATCTTTTGAAATTTATTAAGACTTATTTTATAGCTCAGCATCTTGTTAATTTTGGTAAATATTCTATTTATTTTTTAAAAATATAGTCATCAAATGCAGCTATATAGACCAGGTATATTAATCATTCTGTTTATACCTATTATATTCTTATTGTGCTTTTATTGTGTTTTGTTTTGGTTTACTTACTGTATTAGTTACACAAGGAGTTTTAACTCTTCATCTACCATTCTTTTTCTCTCACTTTACTTCTGCAAAATATACTCTATTTATTTTGGAGCTATTTAATTGGGCATATGCATATAGTTTATATTTAACTTCCTATTTGTAGGCTATATTATAATTATGAAAAGTCCCTGTTTTATCTCTAGGTATGATCCCTGTCTTTCTTCTTAAATTTTTTTTTCTAATGGGGATTGAACCTAGGGGTATTCTACCTCCAAGCTACACCTCCAGCCCTTTTTTATTTTTATTTTCATTTTTTTTTTTGAAGCAGGGTCTCCCTATGTTGCTGAAACTGTCACTAAGTTTCAGAGGCTGGTCTTGAATCTGCAATCCTCCTGTCCCAGCCTTCTAAGTACTGTGATTATAGGTATGCACCACCATGCCTGGCTGTTCCCTGTCTTTCTATCTCCTATTTCTGATATTAATATAGCTATATCAACTTTGTCTGAATCCATTTAGCATTGCCTATATTTTCCATCATTTTACTTTCAACTTTTCTCTTTCCTCATATTTAAAGTATATCCCTTTAAGTTGTTTTTTAAAATACTAACTGGTGATATGTATTTAAAAAATTAGAGTGTTAAGTATATTTACATCTAGTGCAATTATTGTTCTGTTTGCTTTAAAGCCTATTATCTATATCTTCCATTTGTCTCTCCTGTTCTAGATTCCCAGTTCTTTCCTTTCTTGACTTCTTTTAAAGTGGCAGTTAATACATTCTTTGACTTTCCTTCCAGGGGTCACTCCGGGACATTGCTGCAGGCATTTTTGACATATTAAATTCCAATTTAAATGATTTCTGTCACTACCTGAGTAATGTAAGCACCTTAAAACATTGCAATTCGATTTCCCTTCTGCATTTTGCGCTTTTGTTGTTGTATATTTAATCAGATATGTTAAGACTCACAAGATATCATTAGTATTGCTGTGTACAGTCAATGTTTATTTAGAATGGCCTACTTATTTCTCTTTCCTCTTCTTCATTTTTCCAGCATCTCAGTGCTTCCATCAGGAATCATTTTACTTCAGTCTAAAGAAGGTTTTGTAGTATTTCCTGTAGATCTGCAGGTGATGAAATCTCTATTTTGGAGAGCAACTTATTTTTTTTCTTTCCTTTGGAACGATTATGAAATATAAAAATCTAGGTTGCTATTTTTTCCCTAGAAGCTGAAAAATATCATCCCATTGTCTTCTAGTTCCATATATTTGTATTGAAAATTCAGCTACTATCTTACTTTTGTTCCTTTTTTTCTTGAGAAGTTCTTCTCCCCACCCCCAGATTCATTGAGACATACGGGCAAGTGAAAAATCACATACATTCAAGGTGTACAATATGATGTTTTAAGAGACATACACAATGTAAAATGATTATCACAGACTAATTATCATATTACTTCATATAGTTGCTCTGTGTGTGTTAAGATCATTTAAGTTCTACTCTCTTTGCAAATTTCAAGTATACAGTGTAGTACTATTAACTCTATTACCATGTTGTCTGTATATTAGATCTCCAGAACTCATTTGTCTTGGGTAACTGAGACTTTGTGTCCTATGGACAATATCTCCCAATTTCCCTCACCCCCAGCTTCTGGCAACCACTGTTCTATTCTCTACTTCTCTAAGTTCAACATTTTTAGATTCCACATTTAAATGAGAACATGCAGTATTTGTCTTGCTGAGCCTGGCTTATTTCAATCAGCATAATGTCTTCCAGATTCAACTATGTTGTCACAATAACAGGATTCCCCCTTCCCTGCATTTTTTAAAATTTTTATTTTTTGGTACTAGGGATTGAACCCAGGGGTGTTCTACCTCTGAACTACACCCCCAGCCCTATTTTACTTTTTGTTTTGAAGTAGGGTCTTGCTAGGTTGCTAAGAGTCTTGCTGAGTTGCTGAGGCTGGTCTGGAACCTGAGATCTTCCTGTCTCAAACTCCCAAGTACTGTGATTATGGGCATAAGTCAACACACCCAGCTTTCCCCTTTAAAAAAAACAAAAGGAAATATAGATCTAGATCGCATTTTCTTTATCCATTCATTCATTGATGGGTACTTGGGTTTTTCCATATCTTGGCTATTTAAATAATGCTACAATAAACATGGAGATGCAGATATTTCATCACAACATTGATTTCATTTCCTTTCTTTACTTATATACTCAGAAGTGGGATTGGTAGGTGGTAGGGTAGTTCTATTTTTATTTTTATGAGGGATATTCATACCATTTTCTATAATGGCTAAACTACTTCATATTCCTACCAACCATGTGCTGTTTCTACACATCCTCACCACTCTTTTGATCATATCCATTCTAACAGGTGTGAGGCAATCCTCATTGTGCATGTCCCATATGATTACTGATATTTAATATTTTTCATAAACCTATTGTCTAGTTATGAGTATTCTTTTGAGAAGTGCTATTCTTCTGGTCCTTTGCCCATGTTTCAGATTGGGTTGTTTTCTTGTAGTTTTGTTGTGAGTGTCTTATATTTTGGATATAACCCCCTTATCAGGTGAATAGCTTAAAATATTGTCTCTTTACTCTGTTTATTGTTTCCTTTACTGAGTGGAAGCTTTTAAGTTTGTTACAGTCCCAATAATTTATTTTTGCTCTTGTTGCCTGTGTTTTGTGTCATGTCCAAAAAAAGTTATTGCTCAGAATAATGTCAAGAATCTCTCCCCTCTATGTTTTATTCTATTACCTTCACAGTTTTAGTCTTAACTTTTAATCCATTTTGAGTTGATTTTTGTATATGCATGAGATAAAGGTCCATTTTCATTCTTCTTTGCATGGGTGTCCAGTTTTACTAACACCATCTATTGAAGACAATATCTTTTATCAGTTGTGCCTTCTTGGCTCCTTTGACAATTGACTATGAATGTTAAGGATTTATTTCTGGGCTCTCTATGCTATTAAGTTGGTCTATATGTCTGGTTTTATGCTGATACATACCATTCTGTTTTCAAACTGCAGCACTTTAGGATATTTTGAAATTGGATAATGAGATTCTTTCAGCTTTGTTCTTGCCTAAAATTGCTTTAACTATTCAAGGGTCTCTTGTGGTTCCATATAAATTTTAGGACTTTTCCCCCTCTACTTCTGTGAAAAATACCATTGGAATGTTGATAGGGATTCCTTTAAATATGGATTTATGGATATGTTAATTCTTTCAATCTATGAACATAGAACATCTTTTCATTTATTTGTGTCTTCAGTTTCTTTCATCAATGGTTTACAGTTTTCAATGTAGAAATCTTTCACCTCCTTGGTTAAATTTATTCCTAAGATATTTTTTTAACTTTTTATGTTCATTTATTGGTGCATTGTAATTATACATTTTGATATATGTCAGGGTATGAACATCATACATGCACACATTGCACATTTAGCCCTCCCTCCAATCCCACCCTATTCCCCCCCCTTCCCTCCCTTTCATGCTCCAGATAGTGATTGAGTCTTATAGGTTTGTGTATGTACATCATGTGCTATAGTGTGTTTCCCTCCACTCCCCTCCCAACTCCCTCAGTTAGGTCACCTTCTTTGTCCATCTACAGATTTCTTCTTCTTCCCTTCTAAGTCCCTTCTACGTCCCATTCTGTCTAGCTCCCACAGATTAGGGGGAACATCTCATTTTTTACTCTTAGTGACTTACTAATATCGCTTAGCATGATGTTCTCTAGTTCTCTCCATTTCCCTGCAAATGATGTGATTTTGTTCTTCTTTGTGGCTGCGTAAAATTCCATTGTGTACATATCCCATAGTTTTGTGATCCATTCATCTGTTGATGGACACCTTGGCTGGTTCCAAAGTTTGGCAATTGTGAATTGT
>PVJS01009712.1:0-49678 GCA_004027185.1 Glis glis
GAGAGAGAGAGAGCACGCGCTGAGGCTGACCGCAAACCCAGATCCTCTGGTCTCCGCCTCCCAAAGTATTGGGATTACAAGCTGCACCACCATGCCCGGCCAGCCCTATCTTTTTATTCTTTTTGTTTGTTTTTTGCGGTACTGGGGATTGAACGCAGGGGCGTTCTACCTCCGCGCTACACCCCCGGCCCTATTTTTTATACTTTATTTTGAAACTGGGTCTCACGAAGTTGTGGAGGGCCTCACTAAGTAGCTGAGGCTGGCCCCGAACCCGGATCCTCAGGTCTCAGCCTCCCACGTACTGGGATTACAAGCGTGCGCCACCACGCCTGGCTGCCCCTAGCTTTTGTAATCAATATTCAGATTAAGCCCAGCCTGGTGGTGAACACCTATAATCTCAATACTTGGGAGGCTAAGACAGGAGGACTGCAGGTTTGAGACCAGCCTTAGCAACTTAACAAGACCCTCAGCAACTTAGTGAGACCCTGCTTCAAAATAAAAAAAATGAAATAGGGCTGGGGGTGTAGCTTGGAGGTAGCATGCCCCTGGGTTCATACCCCAGGACTAGATTTAAAAAAAATCAGATTAAAGTCTCAAATAATGGCATCATACTTTATACTCCACAACATAGATTCTCAAACTTATTTGTATGGCATAATGAATAGTTTTGCACTGAAAAACCACGTAGGAGGCGGGCACATGATGTAATGGGCATGCCTGGTGGGCGGGGTGACAGGGGAGATCACCATGATGATGAGAGACCAGGATGAGGGTCTGTGAGATGAGGAAGACAAAGATGGTCACAGGGAAAGATGGAGTGCATCTTGGAAGAGGCGGAGGAGGCCAGGATGGCATCAACAGAAGGAGCAAGCCAGAGGAGAGGGCTGGGGTGCTCTCAGAACTGGGCAGGGCCAGCTGGTCATGGGGGCCATGCAAGTCAGGTTCAAAATCTGGATTTTATTCTAAGATGATGATTCTAAAATGATGAGACCCCACCACCACCCTCAAAGACACACTGGGAAGATCGGAGTGCTAGGAGGCCATTCATGTTCTCAGAACCCCGCTGATGGTAGAAAAGAGACTGGGGGGGGGGGGCTCCTGCTCCCCAGCATTGACAGGACGGAGGGAGTCTTTAACACATAAATTGCAGTTCAAGGAGGAGCAATATGGGGGAAACACATCCCATCAAATGTAAATGAGACAACTCTCCATATTAGCCTAAAGTAATCGTAGACAGGTAAATTTTGTATAATCATAAATTAATGAATGAGTTGCCACTTGAAGACATTTTTCAATAAAAGCTCTTAGGGAGTTTCCTCTTATCTGGCAAATCTCACTCCGACTGCCGTCATGAAAAGAGTTAAGCTGTTGGGTTTTTAGGAGAGCACACCCATAATTACTTAATTTTATGCAAAGGGGGCACAAACTTTTCTTGATGCCCCACAGACGAGTACTTAAGAGAATACGGGACTGGATTTCACAGTGGGACCAGACACCAAGCTCTAACACAGCAGGGACATTATGAAGAGAAAGTGAGAGGGAGCGAGGAAGTGAGTGCCGAGAAGTTCACCACCGCAAAGAAAAATGAGAGAAACCAAGAGTCCACTGATAGGGAAATGATCGTGTCATGATTCCTCCCTTCAATGGAATGGTGTGCAACTGTTCAAAAGGAAAAGGCAAACCGGCTGTGGTGGGGCACCACCTGCAATCTCAGTACTTGGGAGGCTAAGGCTGGAGGATTGCAGGATCAAGGCCAGCCTCAGCAACTTAGCAAGACCCTCAGCAACTTAGCAAGACCCTCAGCAACCTAGTGAGACCCTGTTTCAAACTAAAATATAAAACGGGCTGGGTGGTAGCATGGAGGTTGAATGCCCTAGGTTCAAGCCCCAGTACACACACACATACACACACACACACACAGTCACATAGTCAAGCTGTAAAACCGGTCATAGAGATCTAGTGCTAAGAAGGAAGGGAGCCCGACCTCTATCTATGGAAACCTGCTTTTCTATATATAAGACTCGCTGCCGGGTGTGGTGGCACATGCTTATAATCCCAGAACTTGAGAGGCTGAGACAGGAGGATCGTAGGTTCGCAGCCAGCATCAGCTACTTAAATGAGGCCATCTGCAACTTAGTGAGACCCTGTTTCAAAATAAAAAGTAAAATAGGGCTGGGGATATAGACCGGAGGCAGAATGCCCCTGGGTTCAATCCCTAGTACTGCAAAAAAAAAAAAAAAAGAATCGCTAACATCCACCAAAGGCTGGTGACACTGTCAACACTCCTCTGTATTATCTCAATGAATCTTGGCGCAATCCCCTGGGGTACAGAAAAGTATGAGTCAAGTACTTCACCCAGTCCCACAGTGCGAGCAGGGAGGTGGGGCTTGAACCCAGGAATTCCAGCCCCGTGGCCTGTACTCTTAACCTCTCCATTATATCAATCCCTCCGAGATGAGCCCTTTACTTGCTGAGTACATGAAATCAATTTGCTCTTGGATTCTTCCTTTCAAATATCCTTAGAGAGGACTTCAATACTTCCACAGAGTGTTCTGGGAAACGGTTTACAGGAAAATTAGATTAACTATGAAATACACGAAACCCATGACATTTTGGGAAGTCGCTATGACCCAATTTGGAATGAAACTCAAGATCAAAGAACACAGTAACTTTACAAACAAGTGCTATTTAAAGGCTCCAGGACTGACGATAATGTTGTCAGCCCTTCTGAGGGTAGCAAAATGTGAACGCCACATTTGTACAGCTCCTCCTGGTTCCAGATGTTTACAAATGTTCGACACAGAAAATGTAAGGTCATGGAGTTTAAAGTGAAACAGATGCCTGTAGTTTTAAGGCAAGCAGCAGGAAAGGCACCTATCACGGGCCATTCCTTAAGCAGTTTCATGCAGAGAGCAAAAGAAAGGAGACAGGTCAAGGTGAGGCTGGTGAAAGGTCAAATCCCTATAGGGTGCTGGAAGTCCTACAAGCAGGGTCCTGAGCCGCGGACCTGTCTCTGCACTACACAGAAACGCCCTAATCTTCCTCTGTCAATGTCACGGCACTCCCACGCGGGCCTCCTCCCACCTCCACCCTACTGTCTTTCAGGCTGGTGTTTTCTTACCATCCTAGGTGGCCGGTAGAGGGTGTCCATTTGAGAGAGAACTAAGGGCCATCCAGCCTCCTTTCCAACCCTTAACCAGTGTGTGACCTCAGGCAAGATGCTCGGTCACGAGGTCATGTCTTGCCTCGCCATCCTCGTCCTTTAATTGAGGGGACACGAACAGTGCCTTCCTCCTCCACTGGCTAGCAGGTTTTGATGAGCTAATATAAATAGGGAACTTAGATCAGCATCCAGCAGTATGCTCTTTAGAACAGTGCACTGTTAAAGCTCAATAAATCCTGGGTATTATCATTGCTGTCATTTTCCTAGTGTGTAAGGCGGAGGCACAAATCCCCAATGTCAAGGTCACCAAGTGACTTTATCTTTTAATTATCATCTACAATGAAAACAACGGGTTATCCAAGGACAAATCTGCCAATGAGCTTTTTCTTCTTTTTTCTTTGTTTTCTAATTTCTCTACATTGACTATGCATTCCTTAGTAAATTTTTAAAAAATTTCTTTTTTTTTTTGGTACTGAGGTTTGAATTCCAGGGGCATTCTACCTCCAAGCTATACCCTGAACCCTTTTAAAATTTTTTTAATTTAATTTAATTTTATTTTTTGTTTTTGTTTTTTTTGGTACTGGGGATTGAACCTGGGGGTATTCTACCTCTAAGCTATACCCCCAGCCCTATTTTTTATTTTTATTTTGAAACAGGGTTTCACGAGGTTGATAAGAGTTACTACTTGCTGAGGCTGTCCTCAAACTCACAATCCTCTTGTCTCTCTCTCAAGTACTGGGATTACAGGCATGCACCACCTCACCTGGCTTATTTTTTGTTTTTTTGTTTTGTTTTGTTTTGTTTTTGGTTTTTGGTTTTTGTTTTTTTGCAGTACCGGGGATTGAACCCAGGGGCATTCTACCTCCACACAGCACCCCCCGCCCTATTTTTTTTATACTTTATTTTGAAACCGGGTCTCACGAAGTTGCGGAGGGCCTCACTAGGGAGAGAGAGAGAGAGAGAACGAGAGAGAGAGCTGAGGCTGGCTGCGAATCCGGATCTTCCAGTCTCCACCTCCCAAAGTACTGGGATTACAAGCGTGCGCCACCACGCCCGGCTTATTTTTTGTTTTAAACAGGGTCTCATTAAGTTGCTGGAGGCCTCGCTACATTGCTGAGGTTGGCCATGAACCTACAATCCTCTTGTCTCAGCCTCCCCAAGTACTGGGATTGCAGGCATGTGCCACCATGCCAGGCTTAATATTTTTAAAGTAAAGTAGGATTCAGCAAAATCCCTCTACACTGGCTGGCGTGGAGACCTCCAAAAGGTCCCACTATGTCAAGTCTATGTCTGAGCAAGCAGGTACACACTGCTGCCGGCCTCGTGTCAGGGCCACACCTAGGTCCATGTGTAAATTCATCACAGGGCCCAGCAGTAATATCTGGAGAAATCTCAGGCTGCAACACTTGCTGGGAGCAAACCACAGTTCAGGGCTACTCAAGCTACTGCAGAGGACTACTACCCAAATTCTCCAAAAAAAATTACTCACTTGTGTGACTTAGAATATAGTAATTCTATAGGATGTACACTGAAAAATAAAATGCTTTTATATCAGGGTACTTAGTCCGGTGTTTACGGATTCCCTGCTACTGCATTTAGAATGTATTTATACTTTTTTCTGACTTTCCAGCTTTTGTCAGATTCTGAAGTGTTCCCAACCCAAAGCTGTTAAAAACTGTTGGTTTAAGGCCATGCATGGTGGCGCACGCTTGTAATCCCAGTACTTTGGGAGGCAGAGACCGGAGGATCCAGGTTCGCGGCCAGCCTCAGCTCTCTCTCTCTCTCTCTCTCTCTCTCTCTCTCTCTCTCTCTACTTAGTGAGGCCCTCCGCAACTTCGTGAGACCCGGTTTCAAAATAAAGTATAAAAAATAGGGCCGGGGGTGTAGCGCGGAGGTAGAACGCCCCTGGGGTCAATCCCCGGTACTGCAAAAAAAAAAAAATGTTGGTTTGACAATGATTCTCAAGCGTTAGCATGTTTGTTAAAACATGAACTCCCAAAGTTGTATTTCAGGAGTAGAGGACTGGGGTAGTCCTTGGGAACCTGCACTTCTAGCAAGTTCTTAAATAGTGCTGGTCTGAGTCTAAGACCCACACATTGAGAATCACAGGTTTAGGGAATTACATGGACATTTTAGCTTTATTCTGAAAGTAAGCAACCAACCTCCCTAACAGAAGTAATCCAATGGTTTAATTTGATTTGGCAAATATTTACCAAATTCCTTATATCCAATTAGAAACTAGCTTTGATAATAGTGTAAGACAGTAGCCTTACCTTACCTTACCCTTCACCATCACTACTACCTCCGCCCCCACCTTTTTATTTTGTTTTTTCCAACACTACTATATGCAAAACACCTCCCCAATCTCATACACAGATACTTTCAATTGGGGACAGGGGAGAGTATAACGTAGCTTAGAAAATTTCACGCCCATCTTGTTTCAGAACTCAACACATAAATAAAAGCATGGCTCTGAAGATGTAGATGTTCTTCCCCAAAGAATCAAAGCCTACAGTATTCAGTCATTAGACACATAGAGTCACCAGGTCATGCCTGCCCGTGACACACAGAGAATGAAAGAGGCCAGACACCCCAGGACCTCAGGGACTCGGGGAGATGAGAGATGAACTGGAAGGCTAGTGTGGAGGACAGGACACCCCAGGATGAGGAAGATGCCACCTTGGCTGCAGAAGACTTAGCTTGGAGTGGGTTAGTACAACTGCAGCAGGAATGGCTGTGTGTGTGTGTGTGTGTGTGTGTGTGTGTGTGTGTGTGTATGTGTGTGTGTGTGTTACTGATGATTGAACCCAAGAGCATTCTACCTCTGAGCTAGACCCCCAGCCCTTTTTACTTTTTGTTTTGAAATAGTGTCTTGCTAGGTTGCAGAGAGTCCTGCTACACTGCTAAGGTTTGCCTCAAACTTGTGATCATCCTGTCTCAGGTTCCCCAATACTGGGATTACAGGCATGCGCCACCACACCCAGCTGGGGATGGCATTTTGAAGAGGGAAATATGATTTCCATCCTGTACAGGAATGAGGAGGTTATGAATTTTTAAAAACTAGGCCCCCAATGTCTACACTCCTCAGAAAAGTAGTCATCAGAGAATAACACTGGTCTGCACTGAGGTGTGCTTATGTTAACTGCCACTAAAGCCTGGCTTTATAAAGGTGTCAGCAAGCCAAGCATGGTGGCACACGCCTGTAATCCCAGTACTCAGGAGGCTGAGACTGGAGGATTGCAGGATCGAAGCCGGCCTCAGCACTTAGCGAGACCATTTCAAAGTGAGGGAGTGTTCAAAAAAACCCACACAGAGAGATCAAAGAGACACGGGAACCAACTGAAAGATCTCTCAATGGACAAAGCTGGAATAAGTTGAGCGGTAAAACAATGTAGTAGTATAATATATAAACTAAATGTCTATGAGTCCACAATGACAGAAATGCTTGAATGTATGCAAACAAGCGTGAATAAGTGGGTA
Organism: Glis glis; assembly: GCA_004027185.1. Taxonomy (NCBI): domain Eukaryota; kingdom Metazoa; phylum Chordata; class Mammalia; order Rodentia; family Gliridae; genus Glis; species Glis glis. Next base: position 6,644 of record PVJS01009712.1, read on the forward strand.
GGCAGGTAGGTGGACAAGAAATAAATCTCAGCTGGGCATGGTGTTGCACGTCTGCAATCCAAGTGCATGGGAGGCTGAGACAGGAGGACCAAAGGTTCAAGGCCTGCCTCAGCAACTAAGTGAGACCCTGTTTCAAAGTAAAAAATAAAAAGGGCTGGGGGTGTAGCTCAGAGGTAGTATGCCCCTGGGTTCAATCCCCAATACCAAGTAAATAAATAAAGGTGTCAGCAGAGCCAGGTTAGGAAGGAAATGAGGTCAACATAAGCTCATCATCATGTGTTCTGGTAACTTCGACTCGGAAGAGGACTCCGGTCAACAATTCCAACCGGCCACGTAAAGTCACAGGGAGGCTCCTTTCTCCACTCTTTCTTTTTTTGTAGAAAACACCTGATGGATGAATGGGGAAGGGGTGATGCGTCACCACCATATCACACCTAAGCCCTCCCTCCTGCAACCTTGTCAACATTAACCGGTTCATTTCTCGCTGCTGCTCAGCAGCTTGTCCTGCAGAGCTCAGAGGATGGCATTTTGAGAAGGAAGCAGGTTCCCCTGCAGGTTCACAAAAGCTTTATTCACTCTGTTAGCGTTTTCAGCCTTTGCAATGTTTATCTTCTTCAGATTAGAGGTAACTGGTCTTGCCAAAGCTTTCTTGGCTGGCTGTTCCAAACATTCTGGGACTTGTGGCTCTTCCTGCCTCTTGGACACTGTCAGACCCTCTCTACCCATGTGTCCAAGCTCCAAGAGAAGCCATCGCCCTGTCTCCACTTTCAAACACCAATTCCACCCTCATTCTTCAGGCAAGAGAAACACACTCACACTCTACCGACCTCCCCAGGCCCCTCCACCAACAGAGCAAAGATCACCATAGCCTGCCAATGACCAGAAGAACAGAAAGTGACCCAGCCCCCTCCCTCTAGAGGGCTTGAACATCCCATTTATATATCATATAACAACATATTTATCGCATAACAAAACAGATTTGGTTCCAAAATAAACTTAGAAATAAAATATAGGAGCCAGGCGTGATGGCGCACGCTTGTAATCCCAGTACTTGGGAGGCTGAGACAGGAGGATTGCAGGTTCACGGCCAGCCTCAGCAACTTGTGAGGCCCTCTGCAATTTAGTGAGACCCTGTTTCAAAATAAAGAATAAAACATAGGGCTGGGGGTGTAGCTCAGAGGTAGAATACCCCTGGGTTCAATCCCCAGTATCGCAAAAAAGAAAAACAAACCATACATATATGGATCACAGAAGGGAGCTAACAGGTTGGACTAACAGTCAAAAAAGTCATGAAGAAATAAATAAAACAAACACAGCTGATGAAGAATATATTAAGGCAAGACCTATAAGCCAGGATTCTTTGAAACTTTTGCTTAGAAATACCATGAGGTCTTTTAAGTGGTAGATGAAAAAACCCTTATAAAACACACATAGAGTATTTATACATAGTAGGTATTGAGTAATTTGGCTCAGTATATGCTGGTCCTACACCACGGTAGTATTCATCGACAGAAGGTAGAACCTGTCTGTCTGGAGGCTCGTTCTTTTTTTTTTTTCGTTGTTTTGTTTGGTTTGCGGTATGGGGGACTTGTGGCTCTTCCTGCCTCTTGGCCACTGTCAGACCCTCCCTATCCCACGTGTCCAAGCTTCAAGAGAAGCCATCGCCCTGTCTCACTTGGCTTGGAGGCTCATTTTAAGGCATCAGTGAAGTCCTGGGCTTTCAAAAGAGTTTGAGCATTTGCAAATTCTACTCCGACTCCAGTCTGCCTATCAGAGGGTGAGCACATGCCCTGTCTGCCCAGGACGGGCCCAGTTCATTCCTGCTGTCCTCGTGCAATTATAATCAATGCGTCTGGTCACTCTCAAAAGTGTCCCAGTTTGAACAATAAATTATAAGGTCAGCCTACCCAGATCTGTTTTAACTAATCCTATGGTGAATGAATCTTTTAGAAAGTATTTCCTGGGGCCATCCAATCTTAAAAGCACAGTTCAAAAGGAGTGCCTGTTTCTGAAGGAAAACCAGGCACTGCGCTCAGAGCACCACACAGAGAGCACTGTTCTGAGGGAGTCCTGTGGCCACAGGCCCCACAAGATAATGAATCAGAGTGAAAACAAACGTCAGGCATGGTAGTGCACGACTGTAATCCCAGTACTTGGGAGGCTGAGACAGGAGGATCACAGGTTCCAGGCCAGCCTTGGAAATTTAGTGAGAGCCTCAGCAACTTAGACCCTGTTCCAAAATAAAGAACAAAGAATTTTAAGAAGGGTGGGGGAGTAACTCAGAGGTAGAATGCCCCTGGGATCCAATCTCCAGTACCAAAAACAAAACAAAAAAAATGTAAAAACAAAACAAATAACCCATCTACCACATAGGAACACTTTGTGGGTAAACCTTTCAGCCCATGTATTAAAAAAAGCTTATCTTTTACAAGTATATTTAAAGTATATCACATACCAAATAATTTTTAAAAATCATTTTGTTAAATAAATGTATGTGATTTAATACTGATAATAATGTGTACATGTGTACGCATGTGTAAGACACACAGATATGTATCACTTAGGGAAATACATACCTCAAAAAAAACAAAAAACAAAAAACAAAACTTTGCATCAAAGCACTGACATTCAACAAAAAGCCAAAAATCTTACTGGCTACGCAGTAAACAGTCAACCACAGGGCTCTCAGGCCCTCATGCATCCCTGCAGGAGGGAGGTAGAGGGGAAGCGATGACTGTCTCTGCATTCCAGGCCAATCACAGAAATGCCTGAGTAAATCACACATTTCAACTACGCCACAAAAGGGAGATGCAGGATGGGTGTCCACACACAACACTCAGTGTGACATTACATTACCAGAGAATCCAGAACCCATGGCAGCTGCCTCGGTATTAACTGTTCTAGCTGCAAAGCCCTCTGAGCCAGGCAGGGACTCACTGCAGGAAGGGGTTGCGGAGAAGGGTGGGGAGCGAGACCTGACCTCCTGGTCACACAGCACAGCACAGACCTACGGCCCCTGGACGGACCAGGGAGGGTAATGGAGGCCTCCAAGGCAGGAAGAGAAACCCAGACTTGTATTAACTGGCGATTTCACTGGAGCTTTGCATACTCTTATATCAAATCTTAAACATTCCGCTTTTTACCTCATATTATCATCTCAACTTGTAAATGTCAACTTACTGGCTTTGAATTAGTAAAATGTCTATGAGGCCCATGGTTATGACTTGTGGCATGGGCTTATTCTAGAAAAAATATATAGAATATATATATTATGTATACATATAATATAATATGTGTGTGTGTGTGTGTGTGTGTGTGTGTATTATGAGGCCCATGGTTGTGAGTTGTGTCATGGGCTTATTCTAGAAAAATGTATATGTATATGTATATGTATATGTGTATGTATAGTTTGTTTTTGTATTGGGAATTGAACCCAGGAGCATTCTACCTCTGGGCTACACCCCCCAGCCCTTCTTATTTTTTGGTTTTTAAACAGAGTCTTGGTAAGTTGCTGAGGCTGGCCTTGAACCTACAATCCCCCTGTCTCAGACTCCCAAGCAACAAGACTACAGGAATTCCCACTGCACCTGGCTTAGAATAAATGTTTTCTAAGACAACACAGTTTGAAAGTGTATCTTGAGCCTGCTGGGCGTGGTGGCACACGCTTGTAATCCCAGTACTTTGGGAGGCGGAGACCGGAGGATCCGGGTTCGCGGCCAGCCTCAGCTCTCTCGCTCTCTCTCTCTTTCTCTCTCTCTCCCGGTCTTTCTCTCTCTCTCTCTCTCTTAGTGAGACCCTCCACAACTTCGTGAGACCCGGTTTCAAAATAAAGTATAAAAAATAGGGCCAGGGGTGTAGCGCGGAGGTAGAACGCCCCTGCGTTCAATCCCCAGTACCGCAAAAAAAAAAAAAAAAAGTGTATCTTGAACCTTTGAAGATCACAGGTGTATTGGGGGCAATGGGTAGTGACCGTGCAGGCAGGCTCACTCCTCCCGACATGCACCACGTTCATTTAAAGACAGGCTTTCATCCACTTCACCCAGATGGGGAAAACAAAAAAAAAACAAAAAAGTTTCCACTGCTCAAAACAAAACACACCCACAGAAATGCAAACACACACATACAGTTTCATAACACATTGCTAGAACCAGAGAGTCTCTATACACATCTTAGAAAGATACTACAGGAACTGGGGATAAAATGGAAAATTTAAGGAGGAAAAGATCTGAGGTAATTTTCAACCCAATTCTGTCATTATCAATGATGAAGTGGCTGATCCAATGAGTGTGTAATATAAAACAGGACCCCAATATCATTGCATCCTCACTTCCCCCCCCCCTACTTGGACTTCCTACCCTTTCCCCAAAGCACCCCAAACCCAACCACCAACAAGAAGTGTTGAGTTCCCACATGCAGGACGGCTGTGTGATACGCCATCTGCGCTCACAGACGGATGGTCTGGGGACCAAACGCCAGAGGCTGAGGTATGTCTAGAAGTGGGGACCAGGAGCTGAACACAATCAAAGCACTACCTGAGTCTGGAGAAATAGAAAGGGCACTGATGTCCACTAGCTCCACTGTGTGCCATGAGCAGCGAGCATCCCACGTGTTCCTGTGATTCACACAGCAAGCGCACCAGGGAGGCGGCAGAGACAGACCCCACGCCAAAGCTCCCTGCCCACACCGTCTCCGCCTCGCAGGAAGCCGCGACCTGTCCACACGGAGCCTGAAAGAGCTCAGGCACATCTGTGTTACGATGCTGAGGTCTAAAGGGAGCAAAGGTAGAAGCCAAAAGCGCCCCTCTCCTGAGGATAGCTCTGGAGATTTACCGTCTCAAGGAAACAGCTAAGAAAGCCACAAATTCTCATTCTGCTGCTTCAAGTGGGGCCTTGGAATTTAACCCAGAGCCAGTGTCAGACTGCGGTTTATAAACCAGTCTTTTTGTTCTCTGCTCCCTTCAAGAAAACTATAGGAAGGGCTGGGCATGTAGCTCAGTGGTAGAGCACTTGTCTAGCATGTGTGAGGCCCAGGGTTCCATTCCCAGCACCCCCCCAAAGAAGAAAACAAATACCTTCCCCGTATTTATACACAATGCCCATATTAGAACATATTAAAAATTCTTTGAGCCAGGCATGGTGGTGCATGCTTGTAATCCCAGTACTTGGGAGGCTGAGACAGGGGGATCGCAGGTTCGGGGCAGCCTCAGCAAGTAGTGAGACTCTCATCAAGAAGTGAGACCCTATTTCAAAATTAAAATAAAATAGGGCTGGAGGTGTGGCTCAGAGGTAGAATGCCCCTGGGTTCAATCCCCAGTACCACATACACACATGCACAAATTCTTTGTCCACCACCAAGACAATAAAATTAATCAAAGTGAAAAGAACTGGTGAAATTATATTAAAAGCAACAATTTTGAGTGTTTGGAGTGTTTGGTTATGCCCTGAGCTAGTTCCCATCATGCTTCCAGATCTTTCTGACCCATGTCATGGTGGCCTTAGACAACTCTGTGTCTCTGAATAACAAGGAATCCACCATGCTGGCCTGTAAATGCCTGCAGCCCACGAGGACCAGGGATGGACGATGTGGACACCGGGTCTGCACCTTCCATCACGAGAAACAGCAAAAACAAGTAGAGCTCCGTGCCAGGGGGGGAAATGGCCTTAGGGCCAAAACAAATAGATTCTCAAGTTGTCTACCGACAAAATGCCTACAGACGGTGAGAGAGGACAGGTGGGTAAGGAAGCAGCAAACACTAAGCCGGATGGGCAGTATGGGGAGAGTATGGGGAACCTGGAATGTAAGAACTGCTGTGAGTCTCGTCCATGCCAGGAGGCCCTGCTGACCTAGAGACGGAAGGAACCCTGAAACACAGATCGATGAAAACTCCGTTTCAAAACCATGTTTTCTCTAGGGCATCATAACCTTTTAGAAATAGCAACAAGAACCCCCCTACACACACACACACACACACACACACACACACACACACACACACACACACACAATGTAGGTTCTTCCAGATTTTTTTTTCTCTTCAGTTCTCCAAACAGGAAATGATACTGATGACAGACAATATTTTGTTCTTCTATATGCCAGGCACTCACCACAATATTCCTTACAACAATATTTTAAGGTCAATATAATCCTTACTTTTGAATAGATTATCCCAAGGATACAGCTGCTGAGGCACAGAGAGGTTAAGTAAGGTGCCCAAAAGCACACAACCAGTGTGAGACTGAGCCAGGTTCCTAACTAAGGCAATCCATCTATCCTGGAGCTCATGCCCTGAACCATGCAAACATACAGCCTCTCACAGGACCAAGATCACAGGCCAACAACAATTTCAACTGTCTAAGAGATTAATATGCACTGGCAAGATCCTATAAATATTTAAACTAGCTGCAACATGCCAATTGGATTACAAAAAATGAGAATTAAACAGAAGTTGGAGAGAAAGCGCTGCGGACAAAGAAGCTGCATCCAGATGCCTCGGAGGCAAGGCCGCGCACAAACCCTTGTGAGCGAGCGGCTCTGAGGACACAGGCTGGGAGAGTCTGCGATCTCCCCTATGGCTTCCTCTCAGCGGGCACTCTTGCCTGTGTTTCAGAAGCAGCTGTATCGTACACTACTCATTTAGTATTTTCATCTACTTTTCTCCAACACCGGGTTAAGCATCCTCACGCCCGGCAAAGCGCACATACTTCCTACGTGCACTCAATAAGCGATATTTGATTTGGCAAATGGCAAGAGATTATTTAGCAAATTCAAACATCATGTTTCCTATGGCCCATGTAAAAAAAAACCCTGTGTGATTTTGTGCATACACACACACACACACACACACACACACACACACACAATAGATTAGTAACAGTCAGCTGTACTAACAAAACATTAACAGAATGCTCTGCTCATATAAACTTTTGTACGCCTCACTTTGGTGTTTCCTGTCTTGACTCTTATTTAGTGTCCCATGAGCCCTAAAACATGAGGCTCATCCAGACACTGCTAAAGGACGCACGCCATCGGCATAGTAAGCAAACGTTTCTTCCCCTAGGGCAGCAATATGGGGTGATTTCTGGCAGTGGAGAGATACATAAGGATAACACATTTTGTCTACGTAACAGTAATCTAATTTGAAGAAAACCATAACAATTAGCCTATAATATTAAGACAAATCCCTACCATTTACTGACCATGTACTTTAGATGGGCACAATAGTAGGAAAATACACATTGTTTCAACCCACAATCCTCCTGTTTCAGCCTCCCAAGTACTGGGATGACAAGTGTGTTCCACAAAGCCCGGCTGGCTTTTATATCTAAATTTAAATCTGTGTAGCATTAACTGCAAAGAACCACAAACTAACCTAACCCAGACTGTGTCTCCATGTGGAAGCAGGCAAGCTTGCTCTAACTTTTCTTCTTCTTTTGTCCTGGATGAAGCTCTAGCCAAAGACGCCCAGAGGTTTCTGATGGGGCCAGTTCTGATGGGCTAGGAGAGGACTGGGAGGAGGGGAGGACTGGAAGGAGCAGGACAGCGCCCTCCACTGGGCAGTGCTGAGCTTAACTGCCAGGGACTCTACTCCACTGGACACCGGTTATCTCACCCCCTTCTGAACTATGGCAGAAGTTCTGGTAGATATGTAAGCTGCACTGCATATCTCACATAGGGTACCAACTAGCAGGCACCCCCAAACAGCATGTTTACAAAGACACGGAAGCCTCTGACTTCTACGCACAGCCCCTGGATGATCTGGCTGCTAGCTCTTTCCTCAGATTGCTTATTGTGAAACTGGTCTCCCAATAGTCTCACCGATTCCGCAAGCCAGTCCTAGGACTCACAAGCTTGGGTCTTGTGAGTGCTTGAATACAATTTTAAAGAATAAAAACAAGAGCCTTGCTGATCAAGTATAACAGAAGGCTTCTGGGGCAGCTACTGATAAGCTAAAAGGCCTCTCCACTGAGTATAAGGAAAAATTATTAATAACAAGGATTTATCAGCACAAATCCCCTCTGTCTGTTGAGCTACAATGCGGAGAAGTGTCTGGGCAGCAAAGTCCTATCACATACGTAAACACACTCAGAATTCACAAGTTTCTCTAAACACAGCCCTTGGCAAAAATGCTTTTCAGCTTATTCATACACATACAGCTAAGAACTGGATTAGATGAAGTTTGGCTCAAATTATAATATCAAAATAATAAGAATTTATACTTACATACAGGATAAGTGCCCCTCACTGAAGTGCTTAGAATCCAATTTTTCAAATTTTGGAAGATTTGCATATAACTAAAGAGATGGCTTTGAAATGGAACTCAGTTGTGTGAGTGTGTGAGGGATTGAAACCCAGGGGCACTCTACCTCAGAGCTGTACCCCCGGGCCTATTTTATTTATTTTGAAACAGGGTCTCGCTATGTTGCTGAGAGCCTCACTAAATTAGTGGAAGCTGGCCTCTAGCCTGAGATCCTCCTATCTTAGCCTTGCAAGTAACGGGATTACAGGTGTGTGACAACAAGCCTAGCAATGGAACCAATTCTAAACACGAAATTCAACTGTTTCCTGTGTACACACAGCCCAAAGGTAACCGTAAACAATACTTTTAGTGTCCCTGAGTTCTCACTGCAACTCATTGCACAGGGACAAGTGTGAAACTTTCCACTTGTGCGGCGTCATGACAGTGCTCAAAATGTTTTAGATTTAGGAACATTCTGGATTTCAGATTTTCAATTGGGGTGCTCAACCTGAGGTATATTTACAGATCTTAACTAATCATAGATGGGAAAGTGGGCAGGCTGAACCAGAGAGAAGTCACCCCAATTACACCAAGACACAAGGCTTTTTCTGGTCACTGGAACGGGCTGGGGCATTACAACCCTCTGAAAGGCAAGCGACGAACATCCTCTATAACTAATACTCCTCTAGCTCTGGCTATGTGAATGAAGACTGCTGGTCTACCCAGAAATTGTGGAAGAGAAGTGGAGAGGGCGAAGGAGCCCAATCTCCATCCTCCACACAAGGAAGCCAACAGACTCGCCTGACGGGCAAACACGGGTTAGGTAGGAATTTAGGGGTTGATACCTAAGAGTGGCCGCTGAAATGTGAAAGAGATGACTCCTGCGGCAGAGAAAAGGTGCATGGACTGCTACTTTTTCATTATAAATTTTTCAAAATTATTTGATTCCTTAAAATACACAATGCATGACTTTGATTAAAACTTAAAATTGGGCCGGGCGTGGTGGCACATGCCTGCAATCCCAGTACTTGAGAGGCGGAGACCAGAGGATCCAGGTTCGCGGCCAGCCTCAGCTCTCTCTCTCTCTCTCTACTTAGTGAGGCCCTCTGCAACTTCATGAGACCCGGTTTCAAAATAAAGTATAAAAAATAGGGCCGGGGGTAGAGCGCGGAGGTAGACCGCCCATGTGTTCAATCCCTGGTACCGCAAAAAAAAAAAAAAAACTTAAAAGGAACTATGTCAAATGTCTACATTTCTTGGGACTGGGAGGTAGCAGAGTGCCCACTGAATGAACGCAGTCATCTTCTCAGGGAGCTGGAGCCTTAGGGGCCCAGTGTCCAGTAATTCATGAGCAGCGGAAGGATGACCCACGCCTAGCAAGCCTGCCAATAAGGGTGACAGGTGACAGAAGCAAAAGGCCACCTGCCCAACTCCCACCCCCCAGGTAGGCCAAGTGACAGCTTGAATGAGACTGGGTAGAGGGAGGCATCAACAAAGACCCCCTGTCCCCAAAACCAGGGAGACAGCTGTTACCATCTGTGATACAGCAGGAAGGCTGAGGAGTGACCTGGCCAGAATTCAAACCAGTGCTGCAGGCATTAGGAGAGGGAGAAACCATCCTTCCTTCCTCTGTTCTTCATGGAAGTCTGCGCCAGGCTTATGGGATGCACGGGAGGTCAATGGGCGAGGACGGAGGAGAGGAAACAGCAAGGGCCAGAGGTGGGAGAACCCGGGTGTTTGGAAGCAGAACACGGCCTGAGCCACATGGAGGCACACACCCCATGAAGGAGTCACTCCACTGCCACCAGGAGAGGAGGAGGACAGAGGCCACCCGGGGTGACAGCTAGTTCAGTGCTCTAGGTATAAAACCATGCACTTGATCAACCTAAATACAGTAAGAAGTGTGCCTCTTAAACTCATTTATAGGAATATACATTCCATGTTGAAACTGGCTGGCTTTGCTTGGGACAGGAGCTTCAGTTGTAGACACTGTCATTTATCTCAGTAGACTGAGCCGCTGTCACATCCCAGGTTGCCCTGAGTCCTCAGCGAGCATTAGTGGGTGCTGTCCGTACCTGTTCCTTCTAATTCCACAAGAGTGCTCATGTCCTGAGACTGAAGGCTTCCGGGTTCAGCTCCCAGCAGGTCTCCCTGCAGCTCAAAAGGAGTAATACCATTCACGATGAATGGATGACCTGTTTAACCTCATGCACACACACACGCACGTGTCCACACACACACACACACACACACACACACACACACACAGAGCCTGTCCTCCTCAGGTAGCACGTGCTCCTTTCAACATTGCAATCGCTGTTTTAATCCAATAAAATGGAACTGAGTTTGAGCCACACAGCCCCAAGTACTGGTTTTGGTAAGAAATAAACACATTTTACTCAAGGTTTTCTTTCTATCAGGGCAAATTCTAGCACTTAGTGGATTACAGTTGAACAATGGTACTCCTGCATATCAAACTCTATTTTTAAAAAAAACACGGTTACCTTAATATCACAGATCACAAGCCTGCAAAAATAACAATGAGCACGTTCATTTTGACCCTGGCCTTCATGAATGGTCAGAAGCAGCCCTCACGGAATTCCCTAGGGTGACAATAAGACATGGAAGAGAAAATGGCAATCAGCATACCTTCACTTTGTACTCTGTTAACCCAGGAGGGAAAATGGCAGGTGCTAGAGATCAAAAATAAAAACAAAGATGGGCGTGGTGACGCACGCTTGTAAATCCCGGTACTTGGGAGGCTGAGACAGGAGGATCACAGGTTCGTGACCAGCCTCAGCAACCTGAGGCCCTCCACAATTTAGTGAGACCCCGTTTCAAAATAAACAATAAAATAGGACTGGGGGTGTAACTCAGGGGTAGAACGCCCTTGGGCTCAAGTACCGCCAAAAAATAAAAAAAAAAAACTCCCTGAGATGCTTCCTGCCCCTGACTGCATCAGCTCACTGTCTAGTTGGGAAAAAACAACCAATAGACAATGTAAGAACAGCGAGGCAAGTGTTCATGGCTTCACCCCAGGCCCCTACCATATCTGCATATTGAAAGTGACAAATAAGCTGGACATGGTGACACACGCCTGCAATCCCAGTACTTGCAAGGCTGACAGAAGGATTGCAGGTTGGAGGACAGCCTCAGCAACTTAGTGAGACCCTGTTTCAAAATAGAAAATAAAATAGGGCTGGGAATGTAGCTCCAAGGTAGAATGTCCCTGGGTTCAATTCCTAGTACCACCCTCCAAAAAAGTGACGAATATGTATTAATTGGATGACTGGATAAACAGATGGATAAATGAATGGAGAGAGGAACAAATAGTGTTTCCTGGTAACAAAGAGGAGGATGGGGTTGCCTGCTTTGGGGGCTGTGTCGGGAAGAATTCACAGAGGGAGGGCTAAACTGTACCTGCATCTGAAAGTAGTGTTTCCACAGGGACCAGAACTTGGGATAATCAATCTCTGACAATTTATTAAACAGTCACTAAGTACTGTCATGTTGTTTGTCTGTTTTTTCTTGTGATACTGGGGATTGAACCCAAGAGAATTCTACATCTGAGCTCCATCTTCAGCCCTTTTGTTTTGTTTTGAAACAGGGTCTTACTAGGTTTCTGAAGCTGGTCTTGAACTTTTGATCTTCCTGTCTCAGCATCCCAAGTACTGGGATTACAGGGGTGTGCCACCAAGCCGGACTTACTATAATGTATTTTAAAGGCTAAAATCTGTAACATCAAAGATGTTTTTGCTCAGGATGAGATTAAACATTTTATGTGTGTGTGTTAGTTATTGGGGATCGAACCCAGTAGTGTTTTACCTCTGAGCTATATCCCCAGCCATATATGTATATATATATATATATTTTTTTTTGTACTTTAAAACAAGTTCTCACTAAGTTGCCGAGGGCCTCACTAAGTTGCTGAGGCTGGCCTCAAACCCACAATCCTCATGTTTCAGCCACCCAAGTATTGGGATTATAGGACTGCACCATCTCGCCCAGCAACATTTAATTTTTAAGGTGACTCCATATTCAGAATGGCACATGATTTAAATCCTATGAATTGTTTACTTCTGGAATTTTCCATATAATATTTTTGGACTATGGTAGTAGACCTTGGGTAACCGAAATCACAGAAAGCAAAACCACAGGTCAAAGGGGAATACTGGACCCTAAAGAATTGAAAGCAGAGACTTGAACAGACATTTATATACCCAAGCTAGTAGCAGCATTATTCACAATACCCAAAAGGTAGAAGCAACCCAAGTGACCAGAGATAAACAGAAAAACAAAATGTGATATACACATACAATGGCATAGTTCAACACCTGGCACATGCTACAACATGGATGAACCTCGTAGGCCTTATGCCACACAAAATAAGCCAGCCACAAAAGGGCAAATACTGCATGGCTGCACTTGTGGAGAAGTCAACCCAGAGAGATAGAAAGCAGAAGGGTGCTTTCCAGGGACGAGGGGCAGGGAATAGAAGGACTCATAATTTAATGGCTACAGGGTTTCAGTTCTGTAAGATGAAAAACGTTCTGGAGATAGATGGTGTGATGGTTTCACAACAAGGTGAACGTAGTTGATGTCGCTAAACTGTGTGCTTTGAAACGGCCAGGATGGTGAATGTGATGTTACATGTGTTACCACAATTAAAAGGCTGACTTAAAACAAACAATATGTCTTAAAACATCCATTAGATGCAGCACTGTGCAATGAAGCGGTCTTTGGGCGGCGGCAAAGCTAAGTGTGGAGAAGTCAGACTAGACCGGATGGGGAATCAAGAAGGGAGTGGTGACAGTGAATGCAGAGCCCATGTCAGCAAGTCTGGGTGAGGACAGAAGGTGCAGTCTGGTGGCGGCTAATAAAGGGGACTTAAAACCGGGGGTGGTGGTGCACGCTTGTAATCCCAGTACTTGGGAGGCTGAGACCAGAGGATCCGGGTTCGCGGCCAGCCTCAGCTACTTAGTGAGGCCTCCGCAACTTAGTGAGACCCTGTTTCAAATTAAAGAATAAAAAATAGGGCTGGGGGTATAGACCGGAGGTAGAATGCCCTTGGGTTCAATCCCCAGTACCACACACACACACACACACACAAAAACCCCACAATAATAAAGGGGACATAAGGCAAAGGGAAAGTGTTGAGGGGGTTGATTTTATTTAGCAATGAAAATAAGCATGGTTGATAGTAAGCATGCCTCTCTAAGCCACAGGGGGAAGACGGGTATAACGAGTAAAGTTGGTGAGAGAGACTCCAAACTGGATGGTTTGAAAGTGGACAGAGTTTAGGAGACTCGAGCTCTTCCTCCTGAAAGATGTGGTATGAGAGTGTTAATCCAGTGTACGATTTAAGAGCAAGAAAGCCCATAACAATTTGTTTAAAAAGGAAGTACTGAGACATTAGGATGAAGTAACAGTCCAGGAGAGAAAGAGGGTTTTCCAAAACCAGATTCGAGCTGAGGTGATAACCTGAAGCAAGATGAGAGGCCCCAAGACACCAGCTAAAGCGTGGGAACGCACCAGGACAAAAGCTGGAAGCGACAAGGCTCCAGGCTGGAGGATGACAGATGCACCGTAGAATAGAGAGACCAGAGGCCCTTAGGGTCCCCCGCCTCTTTTGACCTTGAGCTTGCCCTGAAACACCTTCATGCCTGCCCCCCCAAGCCCTCCTCCGTTACTCCAGGTGGGAAATGCACCCATATGCTTTACTCCAAAGTAGTTCTCAGTTTTCCAACAAATTTCAAGGAGTTAGTTGAAACCATGTGACTTACAACTTGAAAATACTTCCCAATAGGACAAGAAGCTATTATTACTACAGCTTCCCCGGAAAAGGTCAGGCCCAGGCATGGGAAAGATCCAGCCTCCACGGCGGGGGCTCTCCCTCTCCCTACCGGTGTCCCACTATTTACCGTGGGCCAGGCCTCGATAATGTGTAACCCTAAGCAAATCCAAATCAGATCCAACTTATACAAGCACGTATTAGCGCCGGGCTCCAAAGAGAACTGGACATCTGTAGTACTTGACGTTCAGGCACTTGGCGAGAAGTCAGCGTTTCAGAGAGCACTCTCGATGTTTTGCTTCAAGAGCTAATGTAGCATTTCCCACTGGTCAAGAGGAGGCGTCCAGGCAGAAAGCTAAGCACATCTCCCCATCCTCGGACACACCAAGGCGCTGGTCCACTCTTGCCTACAGAGACCATCGAGTCTGGAAACAGAGGTAAGTGGAAACACTCTGTCCAACGCAGAATGTACTAAGAGGACATTTGTGACTCCAATGTAAAGTGGCTTTTTGTGCTCTCCACCTCGTGAATTCTTCTTATTTAATGGATGAAATAACAGATTTATAGGTGAGATTGTACTTTTCCATGTTCACAGAATAAGTCTAGTTAACTTTTCTCTGAACATACTCTTTTTTAGTTGAAGGAAGGATGATTTGATTCCATGGGGCTCCTATGTTAGGCATCAGGAAATTCCTTTTTTTTTTTTTTTTTGGCAGTACTGGGGATTAAACCGAGGAGCATTCTATCTCCGAGCTACACCCCCAACCCTATTTTTTATTCTTTATTTTGAAACAGGGTCTCACTAAGTTGTGGAGGGCCTCACAAAGTAGCTGAGGCTGGCCAGGAACCTGTAATCCTCCTTTCTCAGCCTCCCAAGTACTGGGATTACAAGCGTGCGCCACACCTGGCAGGAAATTCCTATTTAACGAAAAAATCTGCAAGCCTATTACAGAACAATGCATGTGGATAAGGAGTTAAAGATGATATTGATATGGTAAACTGGACCAGTACAGCTGGGTGATGACGTAATCCTCAGAGCAAGGCAGTCCAATAAAAAACTAAAATGCTAGAGAAAGGAAAAAAAAAAAAAAACAGAAGGTTTGGCTTAAGAGCATGAAAGGCCACCACCCCACAAAAACTGAAACCAAACAAGAAAGCCCTTAACGTCTTCTCTGAAACACTGGATGCCCGGCTACTGGTGTGGACTTAATGGTGAGTCACAATTTATTTTCAAAGGAATGAAAGCAGAATTAAATAGGTCTCATAGTTGCTGTTGATTTTTTATTAATGTCTTAGGTTTGGGTTTTCATTTCCTTGATTCTTCTGATTTCTTCCTCTGAGATTTAACAAACATGTAAATATTAAGGATTTATACTGTTTTTAGTTTTAATTTTTGGGTGGTGAGGACAAAGAATATAACTAATGAAGTTCATTCTATTGTTTTTCTATAAATTGTAGAGTAAATTCCATAAGATCATGGCTAACAGGTAATTTTAAAATATAAATCATGCTTAGCATCCACTTGGGTGTATTTTCCAACCAAATATATATAGAGATGGACAGACAGATAGATGGTTTTTAGAAAACAGCCTGAAATTGTAACATTGCAACTGAGGGAAGGTGGAGATTTAGAGAATAATTCATTAACCAAAGCATGCCCCCACATCGAATTTAAAAACTACTAAACTTGGTAATTTTAAAAAAACTTTGTGACTTTTCTCAACAAATGACTCTTTAAATGGAGAAAATGCAGCTCATGTGTGTTTATATAAATAATACATCATTTGTGATTAAAATGAATAGAATAGCATTTGCAACTCTCTTCCCTTCTCCTGAGGCTGCACATCAGCCCCACCCACTACAGGGTAGAAGTTCAGGGGCCTTAGTACTTCTTCAACCCAAAACATTTCACAGGTTGCTAGAATTCAACACACAGAATCAAGATTGCCCGAGAAAGAAAGTTCAGAGCAAAAGTATGTTCTGAAAAACAAAACAAGATCTAGGTGTACCTGGGTTTTTGTTCTGGTTTGGTTTGGAATTTCTGCCATATCCCCTGTAATGTTGATACAAGCATATGTAATTTTTTCCATTTGTGTGTAATTTTATTAGTAATCTTTGAATGTTATCAGCATTAACTACATAAAACTGCCATTGGGGGAGGAAAAAACAACCAAACATTAGCAATTTTATGATTATAAAAGGAGAAATGCCTTCCCTGCCTTTTGGCAAAACAGGCAGAGACTCAAGGGCAAAGAAAAGCCAAAAGAAGGGGGGGGGGGACACTTAAGATATTTTGCATAAGTTTACATGATAGAGATATCCAAGAGTTCTACTTAGCAATTCCAAGTACTGAACTCCCATGGGAAGGAGCCTGTTTTAAAGCCTTTGCAGATCCTGTAGTCTCACTGGATGTGTGTGGCAGCCAGGTGAGACAGGGAAAGACTTTCTTATTGCCTCTGCTCCAGAGTAGGAAACTGGAGTCCAGAGAGGGCCAGTGACCACACAAGATGGCATGTCTATTAAATGCTGTGGATGGGACCTAAAAGACAAGATTACCTGGTCCCAAATCCACTGTCCTTTCACGTTCCCCTCCTCCACTCTGACCTAGGATGATCATAAACACCAGTTGGAGATGCAAGAGTGTGCAGGTCTGGCTGGCCCCTTGCCTGGCTGTTTACATAACAATGACTATAATTGCATTGTATAAAATAGTCAATATTATTGGGACTCAGATTTTATGCAGGCAATCTGGCATGGTGGAAAAAGGAGATGCGCTTTGCAAATAAACACCTAAATTTAAATTTGCCATGACCTTCAGTTTGAGCTATATCTTTTTTATTTTGTTTTTTAAATTTTTCACTCTGACCCTCCTCTGCCCCATCACCAAAGGGACAGAGAAAAAAATATAAGGAGAAATAAATACCTCTCCAAATTTACCTGCTATCACTCCCACAGAAACTCAGATGTCCTGCCAATACACAGGTAGTGAGCATCTATCAACACATCTCCTTTGAGTGACCTACTTCATGAACAGGTAGGCCACTCCCTCCCACCAGGACAGAGGGCCTGCGAGTTAGGGAGTCTCCAGTTCAGGGCCAGGCCCCTTGGAGCACCACTGGTGGTAGCCATATAAAAAAAAAATAGTACAGGGAAGACAGGAGGACTAGTATTTACCTGATTCACATGTTAGTGGGTGAATGGAGGATCGCAGGATCAAGGCCAGCCTTAGCAACTTACCAAGATCTCAGCAAGTTAGGGGGACCCTGTTTCCAAAAAAATAGGGCTGGGCGTATAGCTCAGAGGTAGAATGTTCCTGGGTTCAACCTCTAGTACCAAAAAAATAACAAAATAAAAACTTTATATTAAGATGTATCATGACTAAAGAATTATAATTATTCCAATTTTGTTAATAAGAGAATAAAAAAAGATAGCCACCTATTTAATACATTATGCACATAGAAAGTAACAATTCAGAACATAATTTTTTTTTGTGGTACTGGGGATTGAACCCAGGGGCATTCTACTTCCGAGTTACACCCCCAGCCCTATTTTATTTTTATTTAGAAACAGGGTCCCCCTATGTTAACAAGAGTCTCACTACTTGCTGAGGTTGTCCTCGAACCTGCGAACCTCCTGTCTCAGCTTCCCAAGTACTGGGAATGCTCCACCATGCCTGGCTAAAACATAAATTTTTAAACCCTAATGGTCTTGAACAGACTCACTAAAGCCCTTAATCTGACCACATGTGTACAAATCAATTCATTCACAAATTCATTAAGTATTCACTGAGCTGCCACGATGTGGCGGGCAGTATTCTGGGTCCTCCCGACACGATAGTGAACAAGAGAAGTAAGTTCTGTTCCCAGTAGCTTACCCCAGATGGGGGGTATGCAAACGTGGGGAGAAAAGAGGAAATAGGTTGAAAAGTAAGTAATATGTTTTGAATAATGTAGAGCCATAGGAAGAAAATGAGCATGCGAGGGACTGGAGAACACTTGAGCATGCGAGGGACTGGAGAACACTAGGCAGGGTGTGGCCGTGCAGGACACCAAGAAGTGGGAAGGCTTCCCAGAGGGTGACATTTGAACAGGGATCAGCAGGAGGCAGTCACCACAGGCAGGGGCCAGGGCTCCAGCACCTCTGCCGCAGTGAGTTTCTTTTAGATCTTCTTAGATGTCAACTCCACCACAGTGACAGAATAAAAGCAAACTCATGTGGGTATTCCTGCCCTTGCAGTGCTTGGTGGAACTCAGCTGTCACCCTTCGGGGACACTGCCGATAGCCCACCAGTGTGCAGGCCCAGACACTTCTCATGACTTACTGTTACACAGTAAAAGCCAGCACTGCTCAGAGATCTACCAGGCACTGGATGACAGAACAGAATATAACTGGGAAGTTAAGCTTTTGCTTTTATTTTGAATTCTTGTTCATTGGCCCAAAAAACCCAAGTAGCTCAGTAAATCTACATCAACAATGAATACAGAAAGGTTTACCTGCCAAAAGCACCAAATGCCTGCTGCTCTGCTTTCTTCATGCCGTGAACCCATACAAACACACACACCTGCACCCTCACAGGTTAACCGTGTCAGCGACAGGCAACAGGGAGAAGAAAAGCCGGGCGTGGTGACGCACACCTGCAATCCCAGTACTTGGGAAGCAGAGACAGGAGGATAGCAGGTCTGAGGCCAGCCTCAGCAATTCAGTGAGATCCTTGGCAACTTAGGGAGAACCTGTTTAAAAAATAAAGCCGAGCATGGTGGTGCACGCTTGTAATCCCAGTACTTGGGAGGCTGAGACCGGAGGATCCAGGTTCGTGGCCAGCCTCAGCTACTTAGTAAGGCCCTCTGCAACTTAGTGAAACCCTGTTTCAAAATAAAGAATAAAAAATAGGGCTGGGGGTGTAGCTCGGAGGTAGAATGCCCCTCGGTTCAAGCCCCAGTACTGCAAAAAAATAAAATAAAAAGAGCCGTTGGTGTTGATTAGAGGTAGAATGCAAGAGGTTCAATACCTGGTATGAGAAAGAGACAGAGAGAGAGAGACAGAGCTTGCTGGAACTTTTGCTGCTGCAGCCCAGCTAGATTCGCACATAGCTGGAGAGGCTGCTGCTGCCCAGCAGAGAGCAGGTGGCCGCCCTGGCTGAGGAGCTGGGGGCCGGTCAGTGATGGCGCAAGTCATGCCAGCATGACTTGTGCAAAGTTTCTTCCCGCCACTTGCTGGAGGCCTGGTGTGTAGCCAAGGTGAGAACACACAGGTGAGATGCTACAGTGACTGGGGGAAGAGCTGAGTTGTCAGTCACAGGTGCCCCGTTACTCTGTACCCTCCTTGCTCAGCCCACCAAGTGCAACACCCACCATGAATCATTTGCTGAGTTAGGTAAAAATATGAAGCTCAATTCCCATGAAATAGAAAAAAAAAAGAGTTACTAAAAACAAATATTTCGAATAGAACACAATATTCTCAACTAATTAAGGCTTTAAAATGGCAAAGACCTGCCGGTTGTGATGGCACACACCTGTTATCTCCAGTACTAGGGAGGCCGAGACAGGAAGATCACAGGTTCAAAGCCAGCCTCGGCAATTCAGTGAGGCTCACATCAACTTGGCGAGACCCTGTTTCCAAATAAAAATAAAATAGGGCTTGGGGTGTAGCTTGGAGGTAGAATGCCCCTGGGTTCAATCCCCTGTAACACACACACACACACACACACACACACACACACACACACACACACCAACTGCAAAGACCTGCACTCAGATCTCAATTCTACAATAATTTATTCACGCTCTCTAGATTCTGATTCTCTCAACTATAAAATAGGATTACTTCTATCCTGTCAGAATTGTTCAAGGATTTAAAAGTCTATAGCTATAATTCAGTTACACTCCTGAAAAAAAACTCATCCATTCTCTTGTCAATTATCATTTGGACTAGTTCTGCATTTTTGCTATTACAAACAGTACTGCAGTGAGCATTCTTGTACTTATTTCCTGGTATGCATCAGCAAAAATTTTCTGAAACATATGCCTAAACCTTAAAATGCTCAGTTACAGGGTGAGGAGATGCTCATCCTTACCAAGTTATTCCCAGTGTGGTGAAGTTTAGAAATATAATGCTGAGGAGTGAATCTTTGTAAAAACCCCCAGAAGATTACATAAATTTTTCACAAAGGAAAGCATGCACATAAGGATTAAAATATCTACTTTAAGACGAGTGTGGTGGAGCGCACCTGTAATCCCAGTACTTGAGAGGCAAAGACAGGAGTATAGCAGGTTCAAGACCAGCCTCAGCAACCTAGCAAGACTCTTAGCAACCCAGGGAGACCGTTTCAAAATAAAAAATAAAAACGGCTAGAGGTATAGTTCAGAGGCAGAATGACCCTGGGTTCAATCCCTACTATATCCCCCCCAAAAAAAAATCTGTTTCAAAAAGGAGGAAATGAGGAATATAAAACTTAGGACAGAGCTCCCTGTGTGTGGAGGAAGGTGCCCCGGGAGGAGCAGGAATGAGACACAGGAGCACTGCAAGACTCTTGCTCTCGGGGTGCTGCAGGGCTCTTTTTGTTGTGCTTTAGTTTAATTATACAAAGTACCAATCATTCCATTGTAAAGAAAAAAAATTTTTTTTCTTACAATACTGGGGATTGAACCCAGGGGCATTCTACCTCTGAGCTATACCTTCAGCCCTATTTAATATTATTATTATTGTTGTTTTGTTTTGTTTTGTTTTGTTTTGTTTTGTTTTGTTTTGTTTTGAAACAGGGTCCTACTAAGTTGCTGAGGGCCTCACTAAGTTGTTGAGATTGGTCTTGAACTTGTGATTCTCTGATCTCAACCTCCCAAATACTGGGATTACAGATGTGTGCCACCACACCCAGTTAAGAAAAACTATTTTTAAAAGCAGTTGGCAGCAGGGTGCAGTGGCGCACACCTGTAATCCCAGTAACTGGGAGGCTGAGACAGGAGGATCACAGGCTCAAGGCCAGCACGGTAACTTAGCAAGACCCACTTTCAAAATAAAAAACATTAAAAGGAATGGGGGTGTAGCTCAGTGGAAGGGCACCCAATTAGCCTCATCTGTGTCTGGCGCAAGGTAAAGTTTCCAACAAACGGTGGTTACTGCTGTCGAGTGTGGTGAGGATGAAAGATGCAGGACTGAAAGACGCAGGACTGCAGGACGCAGTGGGGGTTCCAGGTGAGGCGCGACTGACAGCCAGAGCTGCAGGTGACCCAGAGATCCCAGAGCTGCAGAAACTGGACGTACCACAGGGAGGGGAGGCGGCTCACATGACAGAACCACCTCACAGAGCTCCTCAGGGCAGTACCACGGCAGAGGTTTTCACTGCTCTGTCCCCGATGTCACATACACTGGCTGGTAATCAGTATGGAAAGAATATTTAAGAGACAAAGGAAATTTTGGTTTATAAGCGATGGTGGTAAAAATGTTTCAAATAAAGATTACTTTGGTGTAGAAGAGTAGGTAGAGAAAAGATGGCCAAGAATAAAAGAAGCAACACTTATTTCAAGGATGGGCAGAGAGCACCCAGAGGTGACTGAGAAAGAAAAGAGCAAAGAATTCTGAGAGACAGAGACTTGGCATTTGTTCCGTGCCAGGCTCCAAGCTCAGAATCCTTCCCTCAAAACTAATGCACATATATGACACCACCTGTGTACATATGCATGTATACTATGGTGCACAGCTGCAAAAAAGTACATGAATACACAAGTATAGACGCACACACGTATACTTTGTTTTCTTTTACTGAATCATTGTGAAAATAAGTTACAAGCAATCATAACTCTTCCCTCCTAAGTACTTCCATATGCATCTCCAAATATTTTCCTGCTTAACTAAACTATTCCCAGGGAGATTAATATCAAGTCAGTTATATTATATATTCTAGAGACTGTATTCGGATTTACACAATGGTCCCCAAAATAATTTCTACAGTGATCTCCCCAATTAGCAAACTACAACTGTTTCGTTATATCCTTTCTCTTTGGCTTCTTTGAATTGAGGACTGCCCCTCCATTCCCATCGTGCCTGTGTGTTTTTTTCATCCCATTATTGATTTTTTTTAAAGCATCCAGGTTGGTTGTTTTCTAGAACATTCCACACTGTGAATGTGTCGGGTTGTTCATCCATGATTAGCTTTTAAAGCAGCACTGCCTTGTGTCCAGCAAATCTCAGTGTTAAAAGGTGCAAAGTGTCAGGTTATCCCATTTTTAGTATGTTTGACAATTCAGAGATCACCAGGAATTCCTACTGAAGAGGCACAACTTTTTGTCTTTATTATTGTTTATTATTGTAAAGGATATGAGAGTCTCTTTTCCGACTTGACGATCCTGTTTGTCCACAGCGGTTCACCCAAGGGCTTTTGGCAGCAAGGGAGAAGGTCGCTGCCTGAATCAGCTGCCACACTGAAGTTGCAAAAGAGTGGCTCGCTGATTTCTACCATTCCTTCTACTCTTCGGAGCTGGCGTTCTTCTATGAAGAACCACTTTCCCCGTTTTTAATCCTCCTCCTTTTTAATCTGTATGTTTAATGGCACTATAAACTCTTGGATTTGGCTTGTTTTTCCATCTGTTACCGTCACTCTTGTTGATGTGCCCTCACATCAGCCCCCTGACCCTTTTCGCCATTTCTCCACTCGTCTCAACACTTCCTTGCTTTCTGCCCACCAGATGCCTCAACTCGCCTCATACTTTTCCCATGCTGGATTTCAAACCAGTCATTTCTCCAAGGACTCCTGGTTCCTCGTAGGGGACACAATCCTTAGGGACAAGATGAGCTCAATGATACCGCGGTATCACGACTTCTCTGTCTGCAGAGGGTTGTCACCTTTATGTAAAAATGGAAAAGGTTCGAACAAGTTTATAGCGACTGGCACGTCATGACTTCTAGATGCATAGATTTTTTTACCCTGTCTTTAAATATAATTAAGGTCTTTGAGCAGGTTTATAGTGGGATATTGCAAAACAAAAGAGAAAGCAATAACGTAAACAGATTAAAAGGAAGTGGGCGTATGCTGTATCCCCAACACACACATACAAAGCGTGTGCACATGGGCGCGTGCGCACACGCACACATACACACACTGCAGGGAAAAAAAACAAAACTGGTCCTGGCCATGTTCACAAGGTCCAAGGAAGCCATGAGCAGGAAACTGCAGTGCTGGGTACAAACAGAAGGAGTGCTTGTCATTATCAGAATGTTTTTACAGACATTATATCTGAGGCAACAGTGAAAGGCACCTAGTAGCGCCCAAGGAGCAGGGCAAGACATAAGATTATTTTCTTGGCTGATCCTACCGAAAATCCAGGAAAGGGGAAATAATCGCACTGGACTGGTCTAAAAAGGACACGTACGGTCCACGATGGATCCCAACCTGTGAGCGGAGGACTCACAAAAAGGAAAAGCCTTCAATCTTAAATGGACCCTGAGCACCATCTTTAAGCTGAAAAAAAAATACAGCTTCCACATTTAAGTTTCACTAATTTTGAAAGGAATATAGTTGTTTTATTATCACACTGCTGTGCTTAGTAAAATACAAATTCATTTAAGTATTGCTCAATTCATAAGTTATTGTCACAAGGTATTTCATTAAAATGAAAGGCTACTAATCCTTCCAACAGGGATCAATACACAAAACAGGGAGGAAGTACCTTTCATTTGGGGTTAAAAAACATGGGAATCGCTTCTATGTACTATTTTCACTTCCACTTAAAACTCTAGATATTTATATTTTCTTCCTTTGGCTTCAGAATACTGAATTTTAAACAAACATACAGATGGTTGCTATTTAGCTAAGGAGGAAAAGCTTGCTGCTTTCTCAGAAACAAATCTATTCTCCATCCATACAGCCAGGGGAGGTCCATTAACAGCCTGAGCCCTACGGTCTGAAGACCTGAGCACTGCTTGCCTGAGAAATGCACACACAATGTCAGCGAGGCAAAAGGAGGTCAGAGATCCATTTCCTTGCCTGGCCCCAGGGAATAGAGCCCCTGATTCCAAACAGTGCTGCAGAAGAACAGGGCAGGAAAAAAAAAAAATTAGCTCTGCATGCTGGTGCAGAAGAACATCACCTAAACAAACATGCAGAAGCAAGGGACGGAGCGCCGGAGCCTGACCCAGGGGAAGGGCTGGGAGACAGAGTCCCAAAGGCACTCCTGTAGCCAGCTGTGAGCTGAGTCACTCACTGTTCCCCCAATCTTCCCACTGAGTCCCCTGAGCTACCAGGTATTTGATTCATACAGAAAGGGACCCTGTGAGGTAGCTACTACCCTATCATTTTAGGGATGTAAAAACAGATACACAGAGGCACTTAGCATCTATCATGGTATTGAAGCTATTAAGAAATTGAGCCATACTTCTAACCAAGCCCCACTGAATATGACAGGCATGCTGGTAATCATTATGTTGCACTGTCTGCCCACTATTTCAACAGAGCAGCAAGTACAGCCCACTTCACATTCCTTGGCTTTAGGATACAGCTTCCTTATTGCTGACGAAAATATACAGTTACAGTCTGGCACCAATGAGAGAGCTGAGTTCTCTTCCTGTATCAGAACGATATCAAATACACCTGCCATTGAGGGGCTAGTCCAGTGGTTCTCAAATGGAGAACATTTAGAAATGCTCGGAGACAACAATGGGGTGGTAGTGGCACCTAGTGGAGAGAGACCAGGGATGCTGCCAGATGTCCCCCAATGTATAAGACAGCCCATCCACAAAGAACTGGAACCAGAAAAAACCATCAACGGGGCCAAGGTTGAGAAACCGTGGACCACTGCAAAGATGACAGGTGGAGTGCCAAAGTTCCATCCTGACTATCCAGATGCAGTTCCTGGTACAGAGGAGGCTATGGGGGCGAGGCCATTTCCATGGCCTCCACAGTTGGGCATTCAGAAGACGGCAGGACCAGGCATCAGAGGGCACGAGGTGCCTGCGCCACACCTTTCCCTCTGCTAGCATCTCCCAGGATCCACTTGCATAATCACAAGGCAGCAAAGGCAGACATCCTCAAAGGAGCCAGAGGTGCCCGCCTCGCTCTCTGCAGCAAGTTCTGCTTTGAAGAAAATGGTTAGAATTAAGACTAGGTTTGGATATTGTGAGTTTATCATCTATACTCATCCAGCCTACATCTCACACACATCTGAAGGGTGGCTCCGCCTACAGCAGAAACGCAGATGTTTGATCTTCCTGAGTTTGGGCGTCCAGAACAGAAGGCCAGGAGGAAGTCAAGACACAGCTGAGTTCACGCTTTGGTGGAGGAGGAAATTCTTAGGTGCCTGAACTCAGTCTAAGAAGAGCATGTAGATGTTTCTAGAGTGAGAACTAATTAGCACAGCCCCTCAATTAAAGTGCATGACCACACATGACCATTACATTCATGTGTGGGTTCCACCGACCTAGATTCTAACTGAAGGTGAAGTCCATGGGTTACAGTGGTCAAGAATTACTTCTAGTCAAGTTAGGCTGGATGAACAGTTCACATCTACTGACAGAGAAAACTAGCCAACAGACCCATCTTCCTGCCGGGTTAGCAGGGGATCCATGGCTTCTTTCAACCCAGGCAGAAGATCTAGCTTTTCCCCCCACAGCAGGGTCTCCACCACCTAGAGATCACACTCTTGCTTTAGCCACAATTATAAACAATCCAATTTATATATTTCTACTTGGATATCAGCACATAAGAGAAAACTGATTCAAAATCAAAGTTTAAAATGCATCCATTTTAAAGCCTTTTAGAAAACTGGTAAAGGAAAAGGAGGTTCTCCATGCAGTGGTACTTAGGACAACAGGGAGAAGTGAGGGTGTCTGACACCTTACAACCCAGATCCCAAAACCGCCACACACAGTCACAAACACATATGCATTCACATGTCTTCCCTTTATAAAAAAAAATATAAAAATACTGGTTAACTGAGTCCTAAAGTCAGAAGTCCAGAAAAGTGCTGGAGGTCTTGTGTGCATGCTCGTGCCAACACACACAGATCACACTGCCCAGTGTCTCGGGAGCCCTGAATGCAGGTGAAACAGATCTCAGTTTCGATGCTGTTTGAGCCCCTGCTAGTTACCCTGTTACCTTTGATGTGTGACATATCCATTTCATGATCAGCATCCTCACCTGTAAAATGATGGTAACAGTGATTTACTGGCAAGGCTCTGTTACCCAAGAGCTTGGGGAAGCCATGCCCCGCTGTGCTAACATCTCATGGATTCTGATGCCTATTTGATCCTGTTCAATGCCTGTTCCTGCAGCTCTCTCTGGCCAAAACATCCTCTCTCCCCTTCTGTGCCAGGCTAAAATCAATTCATTTGTCAGTCTTCATTCTCAGGAGCTCCTTGGAGAACTGCCCTGATACCCCCACCCCTGAAAATAGACAGGGACTCCTTCAAGGATGACCCCTGTCGCACCATGACTTCCCGCTCTGCTCAGCCTCCTGCTAGACTGGAAACTGAGAGTTCCGGGTAACTGATGTTTCCATGGCACCTGGGAAACACCTTCCAGTGGATTTACCGAGCAAATGAACCAAAGCTCTTAGCAAAGGAAGGACACACAGTATATAGGGAGCCGAGCGCTACGATGTACCTTAGCAACACGAGATTGCAGTAGAGGGAAACAATATCAAATGCTGCAGGGAGGTCAGGAAAATAGGTCAAATGAGAAAAAGACAACACACTTCAAAATTAGGTCCCTGGTGGCTTCTGAGAAGTGTGACGAGTGTCAAACTTAAATATCCTGGGTCATGAAGAGAGATGAGTGGGGTTCCTTCTTCTGGGTGGAGAGAAAATGAGTTTCCCACTGGCTGAGCGTAGAGAAGGCATAAGCCAGACGGGGGGCCGTGGAGACAGCAGAGCTGGGGTAAGAGCCACTGTGGGCCCTAACAGGGAACCAAGTAGAAGAAGGGTTTCTCAGAAATAAGGGGAGTGTGGTCAGTTACAAAGAACGAAGAGAAACTTCTGGGAAATCACCTAACGTGCTTATGAGAATATTTTCCTGGCTTGATCTATGCCTTAGAAGCAGAAAACACTGCTGATCCACCCCTGAGGAGTCGCAGGGTTGGAGAAGACAGGCAGGGTCAAAAAAGCCAGGGTGCGGGGCCCAAAACACCCAGCCCAACGTGGAGTAAGAATGGCTAGGAGCCTGGTGATGGACTTAGAAGTGAATAGCACTTTCAAATAACTCATCTTTAAAATTAAAAAAGCTTTACAAAGCATTTAGTAACATAAAATGTTATAACGTGTAACTCTAAGACCAAACAGCAGCGCACACATAAATTCCCAGGAAACCACACAGGATATCACACATTGGCACAAAAAAGAAAGTTACACATTAGGGAGAAGGAGATAAAAGTAGGAGGAAGAAAACGGCTCTAGTAAGCTCAGAAATGTACACAGGGATTACACACAGCTATACTGCTTTCTATTGACACAAGAAGCAGCTAGAAACAAATATTTATCTCATAAAGAAAGGTCAGGGCACCTTGGATTAAAACTTCTTCATGTCTTTACTAGAAAGAGGAAAGCCACAGGACTGTTCCTGTAGAAGAACTGGACCCAGGACAGGAAGACAGAGACTCATACAGGTGGGTACCGAGAGGGGGTAACCTCAAAACAACCCATTTTTCAGGTGCATTTTTATTCCTAATTTAAAAATATTTCAAAGCTACAAAAATAAATGTGTGTAAACTAATGTCGGGAATACCAATGTAACAGTCACTAGTGCTAACATTCAGGTTTAGCCTCCCTAATCCAAAAGCTTGAAATCTGAAATGCTCCAAAAGCTGAAACTTTCAGAGCACCAACATGATACCATGAGTGGAAAATTCTACAGCTGACCTGGTGTGATGAGTCTCAGTCAAAACACAGGTGCACTAAAATTACTACATAAAATTATCTTCAGGCTATGTGTATATACGTCATACATGAAACCAATAAATTTTGAGTTTAGAATTGGGTCCCACCCTTATGACATCTCATGTATATGCAAATACTCCCAAATTCCAAAAAAATCCAAAATCTCAAATATTTCTGTTACACCAACCACTTCAGATAAGGGATATTAGCCGGCGTGGTTGCGCACACTTGTAATCCCAGTACGTGAGAGGCTGAGACCGGAGGATCCTGGTTCGCGGCCAGCCTCAGTTACTTAGTGAAGTCCTCCGCAACATAGTGAGACCCTGTTTCAAAATAAAGAATAAAAACTAGGGCTGGAGGTGTAGCTCGGAGGTAGATTGCCCCTGGGTTCAATCGCCAGTACCTCAAAAAAATTAAAATCAGATAAAGGATATTCAAACTGTGTTAGGCTTACTGGATTTGAAATTTAGTAAATATAATAACAGAAAATCCAACCACCCTACGCCATCCTGACTCCTACTTCCCTCCCCAAGAATAAGTTGTGCACAGAAGTTGAGTATACCATTCCCAACCAGCACACGTCAGTACTGCCCTGGGTCATCCACATTATTTCTCCCAGAGAAATTAACCTCTCTGCTTTGTTTCTAAAGAGAATCGCATGATCTTTCATGAACATTCTAGGTACATATAAGGTGGTCGTCATCATGTGTCCTCAAGTGGTTTCTATAAGATGTATGTAGTTACAGTTCCAGCAGATGACTGTGATGAATTCCATCATGAATAAACTCCAAGATCCTAGATCTTCAGGGCTGCCTAGAAGGGAATTTTATCCTGTCTGGAGTCCCAGCTACAGGAAAAAAAATTAAGTTTTTAACCCTCTTCACCATTTATTAAATGTCTCTGTGCACAAGGTGCGGGGGAGCATGCTACTCCAAGAGTGGTCCTTGAACCAGCAGTATTTTGTCCAAACTCCAGACCTATGGAATCTTGGTCCTCATTTCAGCTAGATTCCCCGGTGATGTGCATGCACATTAAAGTGTGAGAAGTGTGAGTTTAAAGAATTCAGACAAGTGACAACCTAGACCAAGGCAAAAACCAAATGCAACCACCATTCCACCACACTTATCCTCTTCCTATCAGACAACATGGCCTTCATATGTCATCTCTGCGAATCCCATCTCAGTCTCATTAAGTCAGTGGTTATTAACTGAGTACAATTTTGTCGCCATCTGGCAAGGCCTGGAAACATTTTTTTTCTTTTGGCAGTACCCAGGATTGAACCCAGGGGTGTTCTACCTCAGAGCTACACCCTTCCCCCAGCCCTATTTTTTATTCTTTATTTTGAAACAGGGTCTCACTAAGTTGGGGAGGGCCTCACTAAGTAGCTGAAGCTGGCCGCGAACCTGCGATCCTCCTGCCTCAATCTCCCAAGTACTGGAATTACAAGTGTGCGCCACCATGCCCGGCGTGGAAACATTTTTGATGGTTGCAACTTGGAGGAATGGTGCTATTGGCATGTAGTAGGTATCAGTCAGGAATGCTGCTACACATCCTACAGCGCAGAGGACAGCCCCCAACAACCAACAATTATCTGGCCCCACATGGCAAAAGGACAAATGTTTGCAAAGGGAACACTGGCATTAGACCTATGATTTCCTAGCTAAAAAGGGTAATTTGTTAAATTCAGTAATTTGGTAAATGTATGTAAACATCCGTATCATAAGGAGAAAAAACTCTTCATGCCCACCACTCTCAAACAAAGACTTTCCAAGTTTCCCACAGGAGTTTGCAGCCGAATCAACAGTCATCAACACTGACAACCAAGAGCAAGTACAGGAAAATAACGATAAACACACAATTACACTAGCTGAATTTTAAAAAGAAGCATGGGCATACTTCAACAAAACCAGTCAGCTAAACTTAATTAATTCTTCATTTTCCTCCTGTACTACAGAATCCTTAATGATGAAACACTCTGGCCACTTCAAGATGACAAGCCATCGCTGGGCTCAATTACTTCACTGAACGGAGACATCACCTCATGCAAAATAATTTAAAAGGTAATTGAAAAAACATCAAGTGTTATCAAAAGCTTTGTTAATTTCATCAAAATGCTATGAAGGAATAATTTCTCATCTTCAGAGACAGCAGAATTGTGCAGACAATTCAGATGTGGAAGGTGGTTCAACTATAAGGAAAAATCAGGTCACTATATATAAATACTAGAGCTGACTAAGCATGTTTTATTAAGATGAATTTATTTCTGAAGTGACTGTGTTGGCTAGACCTATATCAACTAAATCCTGTCCAAAGAGACAACCCTGCGATTACACGCACTCTCCAACGTGAAAACACTTCATGCAGCACAACACTATGACCGTACAAGTGCACTCGCTATAAGAAGATTGAGTCTTTAGCACTGACATTTTCTAGGTGTGCAAAAAAAAAAAAAAGGTCAGGCATGGTGGCACACACCTGTAATCCCAGTACTTGGGAGGCTGAGACAGGAGGATTGCAGGTTCAAGGACAGTCTCAGCAGTGTACCAAGACTCTCAGCAACCTAGTAAGGTACTGTTTCAAAACAAAAAGAATAAAAAGAGGCTGGGTTCCACATAAGAGAGAACATACATTTACTCATTTTTTAAGACTGGCTATACTCAGTATAATATTCTCGAGTTCCATTCATGTTCCTGTGAATGGTGGGAAGCGAGAGAGATATTCAGAAATAAGGGCAACATCAGATAAATGAGCAGACTCCAGAGGATTGACTGAGAGGGATGGGGGGGTAACAAAGTCATAAAGAATGCAATAGTAGAAATAAAGCTATGAATGTATACAAAATTACCAATTCCAATCTCAAAGACATGTGGGGGGAGGGAAAGGGATGGAGGGGACCCGGTGGGGAAGGCACCGAGAGTTATGTGCATGTATTTTTATGACACTCTGTACCCTAATATGATGTAATATTACAATGTACCAAATTAAAAAGGGGGGGAGTGGGGGTGTAGCTTGGAGATAGAAGGCCCCTGGGCTCAATCCCAGTACTTGGGAGGCGGAGACCAGAGGATCCGGGTTCGCAGCCAGCCTCAGCTACTTAGTGAGGCCCTCCGCAACTTTGTGAGACCCTGTTTCAAAATAAAGAATAAAAAATAGAGCTGGGGGTGTAGCTTGATGGTAAAACGCCCCTGAGTTCAATCCCCGGTACCACAAAAAAAAAGTAAATAAAAAAATAAAAATGGCAGCCGGGGGCAATCTGCATGATGTTCCCGTCAAACTTGTCTTTGGGCCTCGTAAATCCTATTTTGCCATATTCTATAATTATGTTACCAGACTCCAAAGTGACAGCAGGTGGAGACTGGCTCACTTGCACCATCCGTTCATTCTCACCTAACTCTGTGAAAGAAGGACGAGGTCCGCCCAGAGAAACTGAAGACCCACACTATTAAGTGCTACCTTTGTGTGTGTGTGTGTTACTGGGAAATAAGCCCTGGGGCATTCTACCTCTAAGTTACACCCCAGCACTTTTATTTTCCTTTTCCTTTTTTTTGGAAAGAGGGTCTCACCCAAGTTGCTGAGAGCCTCAAAAAGTTGTCTTTCCTCTCCAACGGGCTAGGACGCGCTGATGAGAAACAGCGGATCAGCCAGTGAGAGCTGAGGGGTTGGCATGGGGCCATAATAAGAGAGTCTTCATTTTCACTCTGATTTATTTGATGCTGATGTATATTATATTATTATATAAAAAACCACATCAGGATGTGACTGCTTCCTCCATTTTTGAAATGACTAGGAGTTCCAGTAAGTCCCTTTATCAGAATATTACATCATCGGTCAAACATTACAAGGTCAAAACAATAGGTGTCTTTCTTAGGATCCTGTCCTGTTCTGTATACAAGACATACTCCTGTCTTCAAGTCTCAGAATACAGTTGGCCTCACCTGACACAGGTGCCTTCAGAGAGCTCCCCTGTCACACAGTGTTCAGCTGGTCACTGGTCTGACCCCCCCTGCAGAAGAGGTCGCGCACACTGAGACACGTGAGCCCACAGGGCAGGATGCCCTTCACCATTAACACCACTGCTCCACAAAAACCTGTTCATATTTGAAAGGTCAAAAATTACTACCAAGAGTGCCCTGGAGTTTATCTTTAGCTCTTGTAAGCAGAGTGTACCTTAAGCAGGGTGTACCTTAAGAGGAAGCAATTTGCCCTGGCAAGAGTCTCTGGGGTATAAGAACAGACGAGGTCACAGGCAGAAAACATACCCTTCCCCAAACATGCTTCTTGTCCTGACCAGCAGGTCTCAAACCCTTCCATCCTAAAACAGAGACTCTTACCTACAAGAACTTCAGAACAGCCAAAATAGCAAGGGAGTGTTTGGGGCGACGACACAAACAAGCCACAGGTTTTCTCTCCATATCTGAAGGCATAACTGCTCCTGAAGCTCATCTGGGTCAAGCCAGCCCCTCCATCAAATGAAGGGGGGGGGGAATCAGGAGAGTTCATAAATGCAGATTCTCAGCACTTCAAGGAATCCAAGAGCACTGTGCTAGACCCGTGGTGTCAGCCCACAAACAGACATAGCACAGCTCTAAATTTCTAAATGCCAATACCCTGAGAAAATGACCTTATTTAGTTTTCTATACGGAAAGGAATTGTGTCACTCAGGAAATCATTTCTGAGAAATCCTTTGTTACTTCTATATATAGTGGCTTCTATAATATTTCTAAAAGGAAAGGAATTTAGATCTCATGCAGTCATTTCTGGGGAAATTCTTCACTATTTCACTACATAATTATATAGGCCATAGTCCTCATTTCTCACAGTTTTTATTGATGAACTCAAGTGATTCCAATAAATATGTAGTGGCTACCATGAGTGCTGCCCCAGGATGCCCGAGGGGACTGTGTCCCTTGCATGGGGGACACCAGTTAGACCCGGGAGCAATGCCAGCATGCATTCTCTCAAAATGCGCCCCGCTGTCAGGGGACAAGTTAGTGACTAGACACAGACTCTGTCACAGTGGACAGTTAAAAATGAAAAATGTGTTTCTTCTCACTCATTATCTACAGTGTGAATGTTGAATGTCCCCCAAAGGCCCAGGTATTAAAGGCAGGGTCCCAGAATGGTGCTATTGGAAGGAGATGGAGCCTTTAAGAGGCGGGGCACAGTGGAGGGTCTTTAGGTCATTCGGGCATGCCTTGAAGGGGACTGTGGGACCCCAGTCTCTTCCTCTTCGCCCCCAGCTCACGAAGTGAGTGGTTTTGTTCTGCCACATGCTCCCGCCATGATGCCCTGCCTCGCCACAGGCCTAAAGCAACAGGGCCAACCAATGGTGGACTGCAACCTCCAGAAATGTGAGCCAAAATAAACCGTTCCTCTTCATAAGGTGATTATCTCTAGTATTTTAATAGAAAGCTGACTAACACAATTTAAAATAAGATCATATGCTGAAAGGCCACAGCGATTGACAAAGAAGCAAACGCATTATGCAAAGAGCCAACGTGGGGGTGCCGGAGGGAAGACAAAGAATAAGAGCTGATGCAAGGTTCTGTGGAGAAAGTGATGCGGGCTGATTTTTTTTTCCTCCACAGGAAGTCCACAGACTGGCAAATTCAAGTGGCTATAAATACTTCTACTTTTGCCATATGGCATACACAAAGAAAAAACACAAAGAAGGGAGATAGTCTTGTGAGGAAAGTGGCACGCAGGTTGGCATGGATTTGCCTTTTGACGTGGAAGGCTACTGAGTCTCATGTTCCACATTTCCAAATTCCCTTTCTCTCGTTTCCTTGATTTTACCGGCACAACCTACCACTCACTGTGCATAAAGTGCAGTGCCAAGCCCCAGACACACAGAGACACAAGATACACTCTGGCCCATGGGCACCCCTGGCCCCCCCACAGGTTCCCTTCCCCACCAGTCTGGTCTAGATGCAACTATCTTACAGGCAGGAATTCATGCTTTGCTTTCCCAATCTGCATATTCATTTAACTCACAAAAATTTCAACTATCTAATGTCTTAAATACTATGGTATGAGGCCGGGCATGGTGGTGCACACTTGTAATCCCAGTACTTGGAAGGCTAAGACCGGAGGATCCGGGTACGAGGGCAGCCTCAGTTACTTAGTGAGGCCCTCTGCAACTTAGTGAGACCCTGTTTCAAAATAAAGAATAAAAAAATAAATAGGACGGGGGGTGTAGCTCGGAGGTAGAATGCCCCTGGGTTCAATCCCCGGTACCGCAAAAAAAAAAAAAAAATTATTAAATACTATGCTATGAATATAATGATTAAAATTGGCATGGTCTAAAGCAACAAACAAGACAGAAACACCTTTTAAGATGACAAATCAAATGAGTATTTCCTAGAACTCTGGAGTTTTACAGGGAACTATTATCATTTTAGGAAAACACTGGTTTCCGTATTACCTAAAAGTTCTCACACCACCCTGCTTTGCCAATTTTTTCTTTACTGTCATCTGTCTGCTCTGGTCTTCCCTTTTCATTTGAAAGAAACGGAATGAAAGAACAGGAGTGAGAGAAGGATGGGACTGGAGGAAGAGAGGGGAGGAGGGAGGAAGGACGGAGGAAAGGAGCTAACTTATACAGAGTAGATAGCTCAAGAACTGGGTAGGTTTAACTATGTTTCCTGCCCTTTGCTTTATTACTCCGCCAGTGGCGTGGAGGCCACGAAGTGTCTCTGAGTGACTAGTTCACATCTCTTCCCAGGTTTTGCCACCAGACGTTACGAGATGACCAACTGGACCACCCCAGACCAGCCCTGCTCCCGGAACACCCTGCTCACCCAGCAGATCATCCCTGTGCTGTACTGCGTGGTCTTCGTGGCAGGGGTCCTCCTCAATGGGGTGTCGGGGTGGGTGTTCTTCCATGTGCCCAGCTCCAAGAGCTTCATCGTCTATCTCAAGAACATCGTTGTTGCTGACTTTCTGATGAGCCTGACTTTTCCCTTCAAGATCCTCGGGGACTCCGGCCTGGGGCCCTGGCAGCTGAACGTGTTCGTGTGCAGGGTCTCCGCGGTGCTCTTCTACGTCAACATGTACGTCAGCATCGTGTTCTTTGGGCTCATCAGCTTTGACAGGTATTATAAAATCGTGAAGCCCCTTCAGACTTCGTTCGTCCAGTC
This sequence comes from Glis glis, assembly GCA_004027185.1. Taxonomy (NCBI): domain Eukaryota; kingdom Metazoa; phylum Chordata; class Mammalia; order Rodentia; family Gliridae; genus Glis; species Glis glis. The sequence continues at coordinate 41,670 of PVJS01009712.1, forward strand.
GGTGAGCTACAGCAAGCTGCTGTCCGTGCTGGTGTGGATGCTCATGCTCTTCCTCGCCGTGCCCAACATCATTCTGACCAACCAGAGCGTGACGGAGATTACGAAAATACAGTGTGTGGAACTGAAAAACGAGCTGGGGCGGAAGTGGCACAAAGCATCCAATTACATCTTCGTGGGCATTTTCTGGATGGTGTTTCTTCTGTTCATCATCTTCTACACCGCTATCACAAGGAAAATCTTCAAGTCCCACCTGAAGTCCAGAACGAATTCCATTTCGGTCAAAAGGAAATCTAGCCGCAACATATTCAGCATCATGCTTGTGTTTTTTGTCTGCTTTGTCCCTTACCACATTGCCAGAATCCCCTACACAAAGAGTCAAACGGAAGCTCATTATAGCTGCCAGGCCAAAGAAAACTTGCTCTACGTCAAAGAATTCACGCTGCTACTATCTGCGGCAAACGTGTGCCTGGACCCCATTATTTATTTCTCCTTATGCCAGCCGTTTAGAGAAATCTTATGTAAGAAGTTGCACATCCCATTGAAAGCTCGGAAAGACCTAGACGCTTCCAAAAGCAAAAGGGGAAATACGATTCAGGAAAGCACAGACACTTTGTAATTCCCACCTCTTTCCAAATGAAACCCCCCGTGTATGCACTGCTATTATCTCCAATTACACAACAATTGACTAAAAAGAACGAAGAGACATGCCATGATAATAAGTAACATATCTAGCATTATGATGCAATATCAATATTAAGTACGAAATCTTATGTTCGGTACAACAGCAAAATTCAAATGAAAGCTGCCATGCTTTTTTGTAACATCAAAGAAAGAAATTTCTATCAGATTTTTCTAACACTGACCATTATTTAAGAAGAAAAACAATACATACAGTTATTCGATCCTATTCCGTGAAAACAGCAGGTTTAAACGTATAAAAATTAGTCTGGCCAATTCAAGTAAAACTTTAGATAGAAAATTTTAAGATAACAGGAAAAAATCAAAGGCACATGGGTGTCCTCTTCCTCCAAACTACAAGACTAAGTTAGTAAGATATGTCATCATTGTCAAAAGCATCCTTCAAGACCAACTTTAAAGAAGACTCAGTTTGATAAAAAGCTGTTTGCAGTAAAAAGTTTTCTCTGATTTGAAGCAGAGTAAGTAGAGGTCCAGAAAAATCACACCAAAAAAAAAAAAAACCCCTGAGTTATCTCATGCTATTTCCAAGGCAAGCAGTATTTTGCAATAAAAACGTAATTTTTTCTGTAGTATTTTGAGGATATTACATGCATGTTAAATGTATCTTATACAAAGATTTCTTTTGTGTGTGTGTGTGTGTGTGTGTGTGTGTGTGTGTGTGTGTGTTACTGGGAATAGAACCCAGGACATTCTGCCTCGGAGCTATACCCCCAGCCCTATTTTATTCTTTATTTTGAAACATGGTCTCACTAAGTTGTGGAGGGCCTCACAAGTTGCTGAGGCTGGCTGTGACACCTGTGATCCTCCTGTCTCAGCCTCCCAAATACTGGGATTACAAGCGTGCGCCACTGCGCCTGGCTATACAAAGACTTCTTAAACCTTTAATGAGCTTGGAGTTCTGGTATAAGGCTATTTTAAGAGGACTCTATGGAGAGAAGCCACATATTGGCATGTGTTACTTACACAATTGTGTGGGGTAGGCGGATAGGATGGCCGGGATACATACACATGAGCACACACACACAACAATATTCTCTTGTGGGGTGGGGGGAACAGCTTTCTTAGACAGAAAATGGACTTCATAAGAAGAAAATCTAACTATCACAGTGGCCCAAGCCTGGAATTCCAGCTACTTGGGAGGCTGAGGCAGGAGGATCGCCAAGTTTCATGACAACCTGGACGACTTAGTGAGACCTTGTCTCAAAATAAAAAATAAAGGGTTGGGGATGCAGCTCAGTGGTAGAATGTCCCTGGGTTCAATCCTTAGTACTAGAAAGAGGATGGAAAGGAAGGGAAAAGAAGGGCTCTGGGTACCAGTTTGAGTTACCAAAACTAAGTTCTTTTACTACTATTACCTGGCTAGAAGATAATTATCCAACCTTTCAAATGTTCTTCCCAAACATATTTGTAAGTAATGTTTATATCTATTTCATGCTTTACTATATATGTGCCAATAAAGAAATTGTTTTTAATACTGTCAAATGTTTTCTTAATATCAGGAAACAATACAGGACTTGCTCACAGTCAAGACATGGTTAGCTTCTTTACTATGCTCAATTATGCGTGCTAATACAAGGAAGACAGATACATAGAGAATGCACAAAATCTACTTGCTGCTGATTTTTTAAAATAAGTATTTCATGCTCTAGGACCTAATCACAGTCTAGGCAAAACTCAGAAAACAGATCTTAAGTTAAATAGGGGCTAGGAAGGTCCTCGGCCACCACCTCGTTTATAGTCTCTAACCTCCTAACAGTTCTCAATACTGGCTCAAGTAAACTCTCACAAAAAGAAAAAAAGTCACCCGGCTATGGGAGACAGCCCTGGTAAACTAGGCATGCTATATTTGTTTGGTTAAATACACTTGCTAAAAAATTTTTGGTTGTGTTTCCTCTTCACGACTCCCTCTGGACAGGGCAAAAGAATAAATCATGGGGTTTTAAATGTCACCTCCGAGGCCACAGGAGAAAACGAAAGTAAAAAAGAAGATGAGTAGTATCAAGTACTGCTTGGAGTACTTGGGTCATCTCCTCAGCCTCCATAGTCTTTTTGCAACAATCAAAGTATAACTTTTCCCTGGATGGGTCACCTTCCCCTGTGCAGTACCAAGCAATACCCTTGTGAGCACTCTACTAAAGCAGACTAGTAATATGAAAGCAAGGTTTCTTGGAAATGACAGGCAGTGGAGATAAGGACACTGTGTAGCAACAGTTGAGTAACAGTGACTGCACATTACAACTCTTAGGTACAGAGCAACAACTAGAAACAAAGAGGCAGAGCGCTGGCAACAGTGAATTAACCCAGAAACTTCTCAGAGAGCAGCAGGTGTGCAGGTGGACAAGGAGGAATAGCTTCCAGGTGCCTCTGTAGACAAGGCTCCAGCACAGGCCTATGCAGGCTGCCCGGTGCAGCCCAAGGCTCAGATGCCTTGGTTGGCAGGGAAGGCAATGTAAACAGGATGGCGAGAAAATGGGAAGCAGGGGTGAGCGTGAGCTTGCAACCCAACAAGAAAAGCCAACAGGCTCAGAGCTCCGGCCAATTGCTTCCTCGATTTCACAAAATGTAAAATCACAGAGCTCTTAAGTTGCTGGGAGAGCAGTTAAAAGCAAGCACATCTGTGGATAGAATATGACATGCCGGGGGCTATTCTGCAACATCTGGAGCACAGAAATCGGGTAGACAGGTGTTCACATGCAGCTTATGACTGAGGCTGAACACCCCCTAATGAAGCATCCTTAGGTTTTCTCGAACTGAATCAAGGTCCCATTTTGGTGCATAAATGATTCAAGTACCTATACAAAAAAAGTTCTGACCTGTTTTTATAAAAGGAATACTTGGGACAAGAAGAACCAAGAAACAGATGACAGAAAGATCGCAAGCAAGCCGGGTGTGGTGGCGCACGCTTGTAACCCCAGTACTTAGGAGGCTGAGACTGGAGGATCCGAGTTCGTGGCCAGCCTCAGCTACCTAGTGAGGTCCTCCACAACTTAGTGAGACCCTGTTTCAAAATAAAGAATAAAACAATAGGGCTGGGGGTATATAGCTCAGAGGTAGAATGCCCCTGTGTTTCATCCCCAGTTCTGAAAAGAAAGAAAGAGAGAGAGAGAGAGAGAGAGAGAGAGAGAGAGAGAGAGAAAGAAAAAAAGAAACAAAGAAACAAAGACCGCAAGCACATAGAATGACTACAGAGGACACCTGCCCGCTGAGGCGTGGACTCTCGAGGTGGTCTCTCATAACATCTCATCACGGCTAGTGCTTGTTGGATGGGCTGACTCCGCGGACGCCATGCTCTTGTCCCAGCAATACATGTAAAAGTTCTCCTCTGGCACAGTCACTTTTCCCTGATCTAGGCCGCATGGCCAGCACAGAGCTGAGTCAGCTGTGGATACTAGCATGACTGGGTCCACTGACCCCAGGCTGGGAAAGAACACGATCCAACTGGAGCCAATGAGAGCAAGGCCCGGGTTCTCAAGAACGGTTGCTACCAGAGCCTAAGAGAGCTTCTTCAATTTGGGTGTCACACAAAGACAGCCTAGAACACTCTATGGTTTGAAATCAATACCACAGAAGGCAGACTGAAAAGACAGTACAAATTCAGTCCTGGGTCCACAACTGAGCACCTGCGTAGAGCCTTACCCACAACTTTGGGCACATCGGCCAGGAAGCCCCTTATTGCATACACTCAATTTTAGTTTATTTTTTTTCTGGTGGGAGTAGGAATCCAATAAATGAGAAAGTCTTAAAAGAGTAATCCAGAGACCCTAGAAAACACATTCCAATTAGGCTTTGCTGCTACTTGATTTTACAAAGCATGTGCTATTACTTCTGTCTTCAGTCTTGAACCCTACTGCTGTCATCTGGCCCTTCTACTTACTCTGGACAAAAAAGAAAAAAAAAAGAGGAAGGTATCTATGGATACAAGACATATCTGCAACATCAAAAGATAATGTACAAATTATAAACATAGAAGGTCATCCAAAAATAAAGGTCCTGGCTGTCTTTTGAATGAGCAGTACCGTGAGGCTCTGTGCATGGCACGGGAGAGAACAGGTACCATGTGGCTTTCAACAGACGAGCCACCACTTCCTTTGGTTCACCTGTTCTCTGCAAGAGGCCAAAGGCACATAGATTATCATGCCAGGACAGAACACCCGCCCCCAAGAACCACTTTCATCAAGTAGTTAGCTTTCCCTTCCCACATGCCACTGTTCAAAGTCTCACCACTTGACAGCACGGCCTGTACAAAAGTATCAAGTGGTACACGGATTTACCTGTCGTAAATACAGTCTATGAACACTTGCTATGGTGGATCCGGGGTGTCCCCCAAAGTCTCATGTGCTCAGAGGGGGGCTTGTGGGAAGCGACTGGACAGTGAGGGCTCTGACCTGGCAGAGGTGCTGGGAGTTCCTTCTACTTTTTGAAGTTGCTCATTGAATAACTCTATGGCTTCTCCCCTGGTCACAGACAGAGTTAACATCTTCTTCCCAAACCACCTCACCCCACTTCCTGCGATTATCTGAAACGCTCTGAGGACCTGCGATGCATAAATTTAGACAAAGGCATAAACTTGTTCTTTGATGACCCTACCGGCATCACCAACTTCAACCCACCCAGTGCTGGTAACTCAGGAAGCCCAGAGCAGCACCATCCCCTACTGCCCCTGTCCTCCCCCCACAAAGTACACAGCAAAGTCCTAAGGGCTCACTGTCCTATCATTCCAATTCCTGATATAAAAGGACATGAAGAAAATGTAGTTCCCACAGGCTCCATACAACACCTCATTTTACTTTAAATAATAGTCCCTTTTCTAAGCTAAACAGAGGCTACAGTTAATTTCCAAGGATTCTTAAGCTATTAATTATTTATATTTATGCTAAGCCATTAGCTTTCTGAAGGAATATCAGCTCTTTCTAAGAGCTTACCAACTGGAATGACAAGTTAATACTCGCAGGGTTTGTAAAGTAAAAGTCAATTTCAACTCCATATCAAATTCATTTTCTTGTTAACAAAACGTGCGACTATTTAAGAAACTGAAATGACATGATCGACTGTATCTTATCTGGCTGATACCATGAACATAGGTGAAAAAATATGCAAAATACTATTTTTTAATAAGAAAACTAGAGTTGCAGTCAATGCTATGCAAAAATAAGAGCTCCTTGCCCAGTGCAGTGGCTCACACCTATAATCCCAGTACTTGGGAGGCTGACACAGGAGGATAGCATGTTCAAGGCCAGCCTCAGCAATGTAGCAAAACTCTCTTACAAAATGCAAGCAGGCAGGCAGGAAGGAAAGACTGGGGGTATAGCTCAGAGGTAGAATGTCCCTGGGTTCAATCCCCAGTAACACAAATATAAAGAAATAAGGGCTCCATTAATGTTTACAAAGTTCATTCAGGATGTCTTGGTTAAAGACTAATGAAGAGCATTGAGGAATATTTACATCTAACAAAAAAGAACAAAAAAATCAGTCTATATTATACCAGATAATGCAGTAGCACTAGCAATTTTATTATAAGCCAATAAACCAAACTCACCTTCCTGCCTGCCAAATGTGACTCTCCCCACAGACTTCTGGTCCCAGCACTGAGACCTCCCGGGCTCTGCTCCCACCCACACCACAGCAGGCAACTTCACCTCTGCTGTGACTCCCAGCACTCACGCCTTCCAGTATGATTTCAGATCCTCCCTGCCTCTCGCCTAACAAGACTGTGATCATCCCCTAAGTGGAGCCTCATCTTCTACTTTCTCTCCCAACCCAACAGGCTCCATGCCACCATTTTGACCTAATACCACTGAAATGACTGCTCTTTCCTTGCATAGCTTCAGTGAGCCCTGCAATGTTTACTTTTTGCAGTCCTTGGAAGCAGCCAAGATTGGGCCTCACCCGTTTCCTCACAGAGATCCTGCCAAGACAACCAAAATTCACACACTGCCTAGAAGTTTCTAAACACACTCCCTGCACCCTAATGGTGTGCACAGTCCCCGGGCATGCCGCCTTTGGCTCCATCTGCAGAAGCATCCTTCGTCCGGGCCTGAGGAAGGAGGACTACACTTCTGGTCCCCAGAGGTTCTAACAGCACATGTAAATCTGCATCGGGGCAGGTTCCCAGGATAAGATTCCTTATCACCCTTATACAACATAACCTTCAAAAAGTAACAAAAATATTCTCTAGAAGGGGGGGGGGCTCAGGGAGCAGCCCAGATCAATTAATACTTGCTATTAGAGTTTTTCAGAAATACTTGATCAAGAAAGAAAGACTCACGTGGCAAGAGCAAGGGAAAATTCCTCCATGGAGTTTTCTCTTGGAAAGTAACCATGGAACGTGTAAAGTGTGTTCTGTGCTTTGAAAATGGGTAAGTCATAAACCCATCGGAAATGGACCATAATCACTCAAATGTAAAGAAAGGGGGAAAACCCCACAAACTTCAGTGACTAAAATGAAACAAGGTAACCTTTGATAGTTCTTCTTTAGGGATTCCCCATCACCACAGTGAATTATCTTATGACCATGGATCAAATAGCGTAGCCACGCCTCAAAACTAAAAAGTAACATGAAATCTAGGTTGACTCAAAAACACTGTGCAATGAAAGACAAAACCAAGCGCTGGGCGTGGTGGCGCACGCTTGTAATCCCAGTACTTTGGGAGGCGGAGACCAGAGGATCCAGGTTCGTGGCCAGCCTCAGCTCTCTCTCTCTCTCTGCCTGTCTCTCTCTCTTTCTCTACTTAGTGAGGCCCTCCGCAACTTCGTGAGACCGGTCTCAAAATAAAGTATAAAAAAATAGGGCCGGGGGTGTAGCGCGGAGGTAGAACGCCCCTGCGTTCAATCCCCGGTACCGCAAAAAAAAAAAAAAAGAAAGACAAAACCAAGAGGATCAGCAAGGGCAGGGCAGAAGGATACACTCAGCCACTGTTCTAACTCATGGTTCAAGAATGTATATCAACCACCTTTGCCTTCAAATCATTTTCAAATTCTTACTCTCTATATTGTTAAAAAGGTAAAACCAAGGAAGAGTTTAATAATACAATAATATCTTGGGAGTTATATGTCTATATCTCACGTTAAAACTACTCTGCCAGCCGGGCATGGGGGCATACACCTATACTCCCAGTACTTAGGCGGCTGAGACAGGATCGCAGGTTCAAGAAAACCTGAGCAATTTAGTGAGACTCTCAGCAACCTATTGAGACCATGTTTCAAAACAAAAAATTAAAAAAGTGCTGGAGGTGTAGCTCAGAGATAGAATGCCCCTAGATACAATCTCTTGTGACACACACACACACACACACACACACACACACACACAC
>PVJS01009713.1:0-49662 GCA_004027185.1 Glis glis
TTGGTCTATGGTTTTCTTTAGATCTGAAAAATCTTTATTCATCTTTTGTCTGGAGGACCGATCTAGTGGCGTGAGTGGTACGTTGAAGTCTCCCAATATTATTGTGTTTGGGTAATTTGGGACCTGATATCCTGAAGACTCTTTTATGAATGTGGGTGCACCCACATTTGGGGCATAAATGTTTACTATTATTATATCTTCTTGTTGGATTGTTCCTTTTATTAGTAAGAAGTGACCTGCTTTGTCTCTTCTGATGTATTTTAGCTTACTGTCTGTTTTGTCAGATATAAGTATTGCTATCCCTGCTTGTTTTCAATCTCCGTTTGCATGATGTATCCTTTTCCATCCTTTTACCTTTAGTGTATGAGTATCTTTGGCTAGAAGGTGAGTTTCTTGTAAGCAGCATATAGTTGGGTTATGCTTTTTAATCCACATTGCTCGTTTATGCCTTTTAATTGGGGAGTTGAGTCCTTTGACATTCAGTGTTATTATTGAGATATGATTTTTTTCTATCATTTTGAGTTCTATTTTCTGTTTGCTGCAGTGACAAATCTCCTTGTTTAGTTGCCTACCTGGTGGAGTTCACCTCTCCTGTGGTTCTGAAAATTGCTTGTTTTTCCTTCTTTGTGATTTTTTTTTAGGATTTTCTCCAGTGTTGGCTTGGTCCTCATGAATTCTTTAAGTGTGTTTATCATGGAACATTTTTATTTCTCCATCAATTTTAAATGATAGCTTTGCTGGATATATTAGTCTTGGTTGAAAGTTGTTTTCTTCCAGGGTCCGGAGTACTTCATACCAATCCCTCCTGGCATTCCTGAGTTGAGTTGGGAAGTCTGGGGTGGTTTTATTGTTTTGCCCCTGTATGTCACCCATTCTTTTGTTCTTGCTGCTTTTAGGATACTTTCTTTGACCTCTATGTTAGACATTTTAATTATTAAAAGGAATAAGGAGGTCCTTCTTTGGTCCTGTCTTAGCGGTGGTCTATATGCCTCCTGTATGTGAATGTCCAAATCCTTTTCTATGTTCAGAAAATTCTCTGAAATTATTTCTTTGAAGATGTTTCTTATACCCTTGGTCTGTGCTTCTAAACCTTCTTTGATGCCTTGTATCCTTAGATTAGGACGTCTTGTATTGTTCTGTATTTCTTGAATGGCCAGGGTGTGTTGTTGTAATATCTTCTGTATATCATTGACTGTGTTTTCAGTTTTGAATGAACTGTCTTCCAGGAGTCATACCCTGTTTTCCATGTGACCAAGCCTACTAGAGTTAGTTTCTATTGCAGTCTTTAATTCATTTATTGACTCCTTCATTTTGTTCAGTGTTTCTTTCTGATTCTTTCTTAGAGTAACTTCCTCCTTCATCTCCTCTATGCTTTATTTGAGGTCTTTCATCATTCTGAAGATCAAAATTCTGAATTCTCTGTCTTTCATTTCCTGTAGGTCCATATCAGTAATCTCACTTGTTGATGCATTGTGTTTCTTGTTTTTCTCGTATTTTGGGTGTTTTCATTTTTGTGTTTCTGTTGCCTCTGCATCATCTTCCTTTTTTTGTATAAGACCTCTTGATGGTCCCTGTAGTTCCAATTGAGTCAGTACGCTGCAGGCTGTGGTTCCTTCCTGTCTGGTTGACCAGGGCTCCGTGTGTGTGTGTGTGTAGAGGGGCACGCAGGTTCTGGAGCTCCAGTTTTGGCACATGAGGCACACTTCAAGGCACGGTGTTGGATGAGGGCTCCGAGATACAGGTGACTGTTCCGGAAGGTGCCCAGTCTCCAAGGCATGGGTGCTGAGGGTCACCTGGGCCCCAAGGGATATACACATGTTCCAGGTCTTGGGAGGCATCACCATAGGTTGCCTAGGATCTGATGCATGGCACTGAGTATCTCGCATGGGCTCTGGGGGGGTGCAGACTCCGGGTATTGTGTGGCGGTGCCTGAGGGTGCACGGGCACTGAGGCACAGCACAGAGGATCATGCGCAGGCCCCAGGGAAGTGCATGGGTTCCTGGATCTCAGGTGGTGGCCCTGGAGCTTGCCTTGGCTCTGAGGCAGCATGGAGGGTTTCGCCGGTCTCAGGTGGCAGCACTGGAGGGTTTCGCCGGTCTCAGGTGGCAGCACTGGAGGGTATCCAGGCTCTTATGCACGGCATAGAGGTTCCCACGCAGATGAGACAGGTGCAGGCTCTGGGTCTTGAGTAGCAGTGCTGGAGGGCGTGGGGGTCCGAGGCTGGGGTTGGAGGGCCACCCGGGTCTCAGGTGATGGCGTTGGAGTCTGAGGCGGGGTGTGGAGGGCTGCCAGCGTCGTGCAGGAGGGTGCTGGAGTCCGAGGCCGGTCATGGAGGGCTGTCAGATCACACTGGGGGTCGTGGGGGTCTGAGGCAGGCCATGGAAGGCTGCCTGGATCATGCCCAGGGGGCGCTGGGGTCTGTGGTAGGGCATGGAGGGCCACCCAAATCGTGCTGGTGTGCCAAAGTTTGAGGCAGGGTGCAGAGGGCCACCTGGGTCGTGCTGGAGGGCGCCAGAATCTGAGACCTCTACATATCTTTAATCCTGTCTTTTTAAGAAACTCAATTTTCTCTTCACCCTCCTGAATCAAAACCTCTATTCATTCCTTCCTGACTGTCAGGGTAAAAAACAATTGTGCTGACAAAGTTAAATAGGCAAGGAAAACTTTATTGGACACAATTGCAATAGAAGGCAGAGATGAAAAGGCAGTGTTCAGCCCACTACCCAAGGATCAGTAGAGCTTCTGTGAGCTAAGGTAGGGGAATGGTAGATCTTCTGTGTTTGCTAACAGACCTTTTTAGAAAAACATCAACTTTCATACATCTATAAAATAGGTAGTTTTCCAAGAACAAGCAAGAACCAACAAAGTTAAACTGCTGTCCTACTGCAGAGACTGGGATAGAAGCCCTAACTTCCTGAAGATACATTTCAAAGAGATTTTCCCACTTCCCTAAAAAGGACAGGTCTTGGGTCATAAAGCTAGTAAGAGACTTTTATACAGATTTATATTTCAAAGGGTCAGATAAATAGTTTGCAATGGCAAATCTTGTAAATGATCTGAAAAAAGGGAGAGGGAGCCACCAGTGTGTGTAGGATATCTTGATTCTGTAAAAGGCAAGATAAGAAGGAGGCCAGGAAACTAGAAGCATGAAGACTGTCTAAAGTTTAGTCAACTGAGGGACATAATGTGATTGTCTTGGTAACTTCAGTATCTAGATCTTCACAAGTACTTCCTTCATGTGTGAGTTCAAGTGTGTGTGTGTGTGTGTGTGTGTGTGTGTGTGTGTGTGTGTGTGTTTACTGGGGATTGAGCCCAAGGACATGCTACCTCCAAGCTACACCTTAACACATTTTTTTATTTTGAAACATTGTCTCACTAAGTTGCTGAGGGTCTCACTAAGTTGCTGAGGCTGACCTCGAATCTATGATCCTTCAATGTCAGCCTCCCAGGTACTGGAATCATAGGCCTATGTGACCGCATCTCACTGCAAGTGCTTCCTTTCTTATGAGCACAAACAAAACAAATCACAAATCCTTCTTGTAGGCCTTCCCTCCTTTTCCTTTCATTGTGTGGGGAGCAAATAGTGGAGTTGAATGGTCTTCTCTGAGAAAGGAGGATTTTATCCTTTAATTGCTTATGCTTGGTGATAACAAAATAGATAGACTTTAGTCTGTCTTTCTAAAACTTTTCTACAGATAATGCAGTCTTAATGTCTGCACATTGGGCAGAAAACCTTGTCTTCTCCAAACACCTTCCTTTTATACTATGACTCTTCCCTATTTATTCTTTTCCTTGCCAATAAATTTTTTGAAAGTAGTTTCATGCTAAATGCACTCTCCATCCACTCTTCACCACCCATTCACTTCCTCAACTCCTTGAAGTCATACTATCCCACTTAATCTACTTTTTTCAGGCACCAGTAAGTGGCATATTTGTAAAATGAATTGCTGTTTCACAGTCCTTATCTTGCATACACTTGCAGAAGACTCCGACCTAGTCTGTGATGTCCTATGCCTCTGGATCTTCAGCTATTTCTGTCTATGCCTTGCCCTATTTTGGTGGCCCCTTTGTCTTCCACTAGGTCATTAAATGCCCATGTTCTGAAGCCCTCCTCACTTTTCACTTGAAATGCTCTCTGGGCAATCATGCCCTTTCCCTTAGTTGTATGCACATCATACTATAATGACTGCAAACTCTAATTCCAATCATTGTCTTTTTTATAAGCTAAGGCTCATTCTTTCAATTCCATTATAAAGATCCCCCTTAGCCATCCCAAGGAAACCTTAAAGCCACTGAAACAGAACAAATCAACTTGCTTCCAATTCTACTATTTTCCCAAGATAGAAATCCAAAAAGAAACTTTTATTTCTCCTTCCATCTCACACCACATCTAATTAGTTAACAAGAATCTCTGACATTGCCTGCGAAGTGTTTATCTCTTAAACTTACCCACTTCTCTTCATCTCCCATGCTATTTTCTCTCAAATTCAAGCTACTGCCTAGCACATGAATTATTACAATCTCCAAAACCAACATTTCTGCATAGTCAGTGACATTGTCCTTTTATTCAAGGTGATATCCTATTCTTGGCACATTTCCCAGGACAAAATAAGAGTTTCATAAATATGTATTAACTAAGTGAATGAAAGAATAAAGGTAAATCCATTTTCAGTTGTTTTTATCAAAGGAAACATGGCTTTCTGGATCTTTTCAATATGACATGATGATTCTATTTAGAAACCAAGGCTATCTGCCATATTGCTGGACAGATAACTAGAAGCACACTGTTATATCAATTCCAAGCTTTTTTTGTATCACATTTGACCAAGACACCTGAACAGGGAATGAATTAGGAACTTTCTCGCCATCATTAGCAAGTAGATCTGAGATAAGTCATCTTCTGTGTCTCAGTCAGCTTTCTTACTGCTGTGATCTAAACACTCAACACACAACACTTAGAGGAAGGAAGGCTTATTTCTTCACCTGTCTGGAGATTTAATTCCATATCTACAATCCATTTACATCTACTGCCAAACAGAAGCTGGGGCTGTAGGTGCTTGGGGCATGATGGCAGAAAGCAGAGAGGGCAAGGGGAAGGTGCAAGGGATATAAAGTCCCCAAGATCACCTCACCAGGGACCCCTCCCAGCAACCAGGTTCCACCTCCAACATGGCTGTGGTGGGGGGGATTCTAGGTCAAACCCTAACACTCCATACTTCAATTATCTGTATGACTGATGCACCACTCTAAAACAATAAATTAAAGCAACAACAATTCTACCATCCCTCATGATTCTGGGAATTGACTGGGCTCAGGTGGGTGGTTACCCTCCTCAAGGTATCAGCTGGGGTTGTAGTCATCTGGAATTTCTACTGGGCCAGGATGTCCAAAGTAGCTCACTCACATAGCTGATATTTGATGTTGACTACTGTCCTTTTTTTTTTTTTTTTGGTACAGGAGATTAAACCCAGAGGCATTCTCCCTTTGAGCTACACCGCCAGCCCTATTTTGCTGTTGCTATTGTCTAGAAGCTCAGTGGTGTTTCCTGGTTTTCTTCTCACCTCACATCATGAAAGATGAATTCAAAGAAATAAAAGTAGAAGCTTCAAGACCTTGTTAAGCCTTAAATGCAGAACTGTCTGAGCATTACCTACCCCCATATTGGATTAATTAAAACAGGCTGCAGGGTCATAACAGATTCAAGAGGATGGGACTTCACAATGGTGTGAGTACTGGGAGGCTTAGTAGATTGGGTGCTACCAAGGTAGCCGTCTAGTACAATTGGTTTGACTTGGAATAATTCCTGTGCTTATGTAAGGCTAAGAAACTACAATTTATTCTCATATATCTACACTTGGCCATACTTTGTGATTGATTTTCTCTCTGTGTTTCTATTTAACACAGTATTTTTAGTAGAAGATGATATTCATATTTCTGAGATACTGACAGTCTATGGAAACCTTAACAGTTTTTTTTCTCCTTATGGACAAGAATTACTAAGGAGAAAATAATAGGGGCAAGAATTCCCCTATTACTTTTTTTTAACAGATATAATTCAGGTACTATAAAATTCACCTATTGAAAGTATACAACTCGATAACTTGTATATTTACAGGCTATGAAACTATCACCAAAATCTAAGTTTAGAACATTTTCATCACCCCCAAATAAACTATGTCCTCATTAGAAGTCACCGTCTATTTCTCCCTGTCCTAGTTAACCACTAATTTATATTCCATCTTTATAAATTTCAATACATTTGAAATATAAGTGGTTCAATACAACACACTCAACAAAATGTCTTTCAAATAAGTGGAATCAAATACATGTTTTTTAAAACTGGTTTTGTTCATTTAGTATAATATTTTCAGGTTTGCTTCACATGGTAGCATATGTTAAATCTTTATTCTTCTTTATTGCCAAATAATAATTCATTGTATATTGTTACATATTCATTTATCAGTTGATAGTCATTTGTGTCATCTCTATAATTTGATTATTGTGAATAACTCTGCTATAAACATTTATGTACACATCTTTGTGTGGATATGTATTTTTATGGCTCTTGAATGAATATGTAGGAATGAAATTCCTGGGTGATATAATAAAGGGTGCTGTTGTTGTTTGGTACTAGGGATTGACTCCAGGGGCATTCTACCTCCAACCTACAACCCAGGCCTTTTTATTATTTTTATTTTGAAATAGGGTTTCACTAAGTTGCTGAGGTTCTCACTAAGTGGCTGAGGCTGATATTAAACCTTCAATCCTCCTGTCTCAGTCTCCCAAGTACTGGGATTATAGGCATGCACCACTGTGCCCAGCTGGGTAAAGTTTTTTAAAAATTTTGAACAACTTCCACACCATTTTCCAACGTGTCTACACTATTTTACATTCCTTCTAACAATGAATGAGGGTTCCACCTTCACATCTTCACAAAGATGTTAGTGTCTATCTTTTTATTTTACCCATCAGAATGGGCATGGAGTGATACCTCATTATAGTTTTGATTTATGTTTTTCTAATAACTAAAGATGCCATTTTTATATATTCTTTGGAATATATCAATTTATATAGTTTATATATTCCTTGGAATATATAAAAATGGTATATTCAAATCATTTTGTCTATTCAGATCCTTTGCCAATTTCAAGGGTTCTATTTGTGTTTTTATTACTGAAATAAAAAGTCTTTTTAATGTATTCTAGATAAATGTCATTATCATATATATAAGTTACAAATGTCTTCTCTTATTCTGTGGATTATCTTTTCATTTTCTTGATGTATAATTTAGCACTAAAGGTTTTAATTTTGATGAAGTTCAATGTAGTTAACTGCTTTCATTTGTCACTTGCTTCTCAACGTCATATCTAAGAAACTACTGCCTACCTGATGTCACTAAGATCTACTCCAAGGTCCTGGGTATGTAGCTCAGTGATAGTGCACTTGGCTAGCATGCACAGGCCTGAGGATTTTCTGAAGAAAACCATAAAAGAAACATGCATACAAACAAAAAGCAAAGTTAATGTTGGTCAAGCTCTATCTAAGAGTTTTATAATTCTAGTACTTATATTTGTGTCTCTAATACATTTTGAATTGCCTTTGTGCATGGTGTAAGGATTTTGATGACCTGGTTTCTCAGGACCATTTGTTGTGTTGACTGTTCTTTCACACATTGAATTATCTTGACATTGTTTTCAAAACCAACTGACCATAAATACCTGCATTATCTCTGTAGTCTGAATTCAATTCCATCTATATAGAACTTTCCTTATGCCAGTACCACACGATATTGATTGCCTTAGTTTGTAATTAAATGTCTAAATCAAGAAGTGTTAGTACTCCAACCATGATTTTCTGATCAAAATTGTTTTATCTATTCTGTATTCTTTATATTTCCACATGAAATTTGGAAATAGCTGGTCAATTGTTAAAGGAAAACAAAGGCATCCAGAGTTTCATAGAGAATGTGTTCATTTTGTAGATCAGTTTGAGGAATACTTCCATCTCCACAATTTTTGATTAATGACCTTGCAATAGCCTTTAAATCTTCTTTAATTTCTTTCAACTGTATATATATACAAGTTTTATACTTTCTGTTAAATGTGTTAATATTTTATATATTAAAATAATTTCTAAATTTCATTCATATAATATTAATTTCTAGTACATATAAATAAAATTGAACATATATATGTGTATGTGTGTGTATGTGTATGTGTGTGCGTGTCCTTTATCCTGCAAATTTACGGAAATCACTTATTAGGACCAACTTTTAAAAAAAAATTTGTGGTAGATCTCAAGATTTTCTATAAATTGAGTCTAGTATTTTGACTTTTTACCATTTGTATTCAGTAAGACTTAATGCCCTACTTTGAACTTGTGACCCTCACCATTCCCAGCAGCATATAACAAGGTCTGAATAGACCTGACTTACTCTACAGCAGCATGATCTGCCCCCTGTGAAATATCTATTTTAATTATTATAACTAAGGGTGAACTATGTACAAAGTGAGCCCCTAGGCAGAAGATGAATTGATGTCCTGAGGTTATTTATATGTTAGAGAAAACCTTGCCATCAACAAGGGAATAATTTAACTTGGTTATAGTTATTGAAATGGTTCTCTTTTTTCAGCATATAACCCAATAGAACTAAATGTTTTAAATCATTTTATCTGAAATAATAAAATCACTTATTAAATTATTTTATAAACATGGAAAACACCTATCTTTTAATTATTTTTATATAAAAGGAAGAAATTCATCCAGTTCATTTGGTGCCTGGAAAATT
Source organism: Glis glis (assembly GCA_004027185.1). NCBI lineage: Eukaryota > Metazoa > Chordata > Mammalia > Rodentia > Gliridae > Glis > Glis glis. The sequence goes on from PVJS01009713.1 coordinate 8,789, forward strand.
TGAATAAAATCAAAAGAAGTGTGTCTTAAGGTACCATTAGATACATTTTAATACTGCATGAGTATATGACACAAAATTACTCTCACTCCATTTTACCAGTAGCAATATTAAATGATCCAAAGCCTCTGACACATAGAAAAAATATATATTCTGAGCCACAGATGCTTTCTCTCAATAAACTCAAAGATTACTATATTTTGCTTTCAGTTTCCTGAATTGCTTTTCCATGAGACAAATAGAGAAAAATTACTTAATTTTTTTAAACATGCTTTTATTGGTACATTGTAGTCTCACATCACAGTTGATATCAATTTGATATTAACATACATGCACACAGCTCACAGTGTCCCCCCCTGTCTCCCCCCACCATGGAGTACCGAGAATGACATTGGTATATTCTCAAATGTACACATTGTTTATAATCCATTGATTCACTTCTTTCTTGCCCTTTTCCTTCCCTTGTACCACTTCCCCTGTTCTACTGAGGGTTCTCCATTATCATCTGGAGTCCCTTGTGTGTCCCCACTACTCCCTAGGTTGTGCATATTAATGAAAACATGTGACCCTTCTCTTTTTGTGATTGGCTAATCTCACTTAACATAATGTTCTCCAGATCCTTCCATTTTCTTGTAAATGATGTTATTTTGTTCTTCTTTATTGCTGAGTAGAATTCCATTGTGTGTATTTCCCACAATTTTGTAATCTACTCATCTGTTGATGGACACCTAGCTTGGTTCCATAATTTGGCCACTGTGAATTGTGCTGCTATGCACATGGGTATGCATATATTACTGTAGTTAACATTTTAAAATAATTGGTCCAGTATTTTAGCGAGTACATGACTGGAAAATTTCTCATGAAGTCAGTGAAATATTATAAATTACAGTGCAATTCTTATAAGATTGTGATTCTACAAGTTGTATTTCAAAAACCATGTCTACAAGCATGAAGGACCCAACTGTACACTTATGATTGACTTTTCATGGGAGTTTCAGCTTCTCAGGATTACAGTTTAGTTTGAGAGGTTTAATAATAAAAAAATCCACTTGGAAATGTGATTGGATTTTTAATACTGAGTATCTAATGAATTTTAACTTATTAGCGGCTAAAGTGTTACATAGTCAGGACAGAAGGTTAATGGACAATATGTCATACTTTGTCAAGAGAATTCTCTAAATAAGAGGTTATTAAAAAATAAGAAATAAAAGTGGAATTCAATATGATTTGATTTCATATATGCAATGGTGAGACTTTATCTACTCAACAAGACCTAACAATCAGAATTGTGTCTGTGTGTGTGTGTGTGTGTGTGTGTGTGTGTGTGTGTGTGTAATTGAACCCAGAGGCATTCTACTTCCAAGCTACACCCCTAGCCTTTTTAATTTTTTTTTTGAAACAGTGTCACTAAATTCCTGAGGCTGGCCTTGAACCTGCAATCTTCCTGTCTCAGCCCTCTAAGTACTGGGATTACAGGTATGTTCCACCATGCCCAGCTAAGAAAGGTCTTAACTCTAGAAAACCCTGGTTGTGTATGACAAACTGTAGACTGAGGCCACTATGTGGTGATCTATTTACCATGAAGCCAATAAAGTTCTTGTTTTATGGCCCTTCCTGTGCAAAGATTCCTTCCTGGTAGATGTATTATTAACTTTTTCAAACAGTCATGTATTTTTGTAAAACTGCATAAGTAAGTTATTGGTGAAATTACTTATCTCTTTCTCTCTTCTTGGGTAATGTTGGTGTGGCTAGAGCCACTTTGGGGATTGTTATGTTCAGATATAGAATATCTTCTGAAGAGCTCAGGGTTGATATAGTTGTCATGAGGGTTGTAATCTCATCAGTAGATAAATCCATCTTAATGCATTTATCTAGATGGTAACCTAGGCCAGGGGGTGTGACTGGAGAAGATGGGCCACTGGGGGTGTGGTCTTAGGGATTATGTTTATATCTTTTAATCCCTTTGGTTGGTTGGTTGCTTACTCTTACTTTTGGCCTCCATGATAGAGAGCAGAGCCTCCCTGTCTCCCTTTCTCTGATTCTGGCCTCAATGATGTAAGGAGCAGAGCCAGTGGACTCTCATTTTCTCTCTGCTTCCAGCCTCCATGATGTGAGAGCAGAGCCTTGCTGTCTCCCTCTCTCCACTTCCCACTGCCATGCCCTGAGATCTGCAATCCCTGGCCTCACATGAACTGAACCCATAACCTCCAAGGAAACTGGGAGCAAATAAATCTTCCTTCCTCTAAATTGTGTGATCAGACATTTCAGATTATAGCAGTGAGGTTGTTGACGGAGGCAGAGTTCTACTAAAAGGGAAGTTGTGTTTAGACACATTCAGCCATAGTTTAACAGGACAATTTTGCAATTTGTGACCACTTCCACTTTGATTAAATTGTTCCTAGATATCTTAGTGTAGGAATGGTTACAGTGTTCCCTAATCACATTGTTCTGACACAGGGACTCCCACAGAACCAGAGAGAGTAATAAGAAAACTTCCTAGGGGGCCAAGCTCTAGAAAGTAGATAGAGGAAGAGAAATGGGATTTGAAATACTTGGAACTCCAGAGTGATCTGCAGAGGATCTTCCAAAAAGTAATTATATAACAATTCTAAGTATCTACTTGATAGTCCCAAAAATGAGCTATAAAGCTCAAAGTAAATTTCTATCAAGAATTTTGTATCAATTAATGAATAAATCATTTTTACCAATTACGCTAGAGAAATACACACAGACACACACACACACACGTGTGCACACACACATATATATCCTGGAGATTGAACTCAAGGAATTCTACCTTCAAGCTACACCTTTAGCCCTTTTATTATTATTATTATTAGTAGTAGTATTGTTGTTGTTGTTGTTTTTATTATTGTTATGAATTATTAATTATCATTATTATTATCAGAAACAGGCTCTCACTATACTGTTGAGGCTGACCTTGAACTTACAATCTTCTTGTCTCATCCTTACAAGTATTTGGATTACAGGCATGGAGAAAAAATATTTTTTTAATTCTATCAATTTATTGTTACTTTATTAACAAGCCATCAGAGTCTGCAGCCAAATAAAAGTAGAAAAATTAAGGTATTATGAAGGAGATTGCAGTTAAAAATAAAAAATAAAAAAATAAAAAACACTATTCTGTTTTTCTAGATTTTGAAATGACTTTGGTACTTACTGATTTTTTCAATTTGTAATTTAAAATTTTTATTCTAAATAAATATTCTACTTTGAGCTTAATATTATGTTATTTTGTATATGTAGGAGGAGGGTACTGGGGATTAAACCCAGAAGTATTCTACCTGCGAGCCACATCCCCAGCCTTATTTATTTATTTATTTATTTATTTATTATCTTTGAAACAGGGTCTTGTTGAAAATCACATTATGTTGCTAAGGCTGGTCTCAAACCCGCAATCCTCTGCTCTCAGCCTCCCAAGTACTGGGATTACTGGTGTGCACCACCACACTCTGCTTAATGTATTGTGTTCCTTTGTTTTAGCAGAGTGTTAGAAATTGTATGAGCTTCATTCTCCACAAAACCTAGATCTGCTACATCCTGATAGTCTTATATGACATCTTTTGTTCTAACCATCTGTGACTAACTTCCCCACGCTGTCGCCAACACTCCCAAACAGAAGCCCTGGGATTCAGTGAAGACAATCTCAGGTTCAGAAGAACCCAGGAACTCTGCAGAAATGACTAGATAGGGAGCACACAGATTCTGAGTTCTTTTTCCCTGGGGCCAGGAATGCATGATTAACTTGGGGTGGACATTTGGAGTCACACTTGGTGTTTACTATTAAACTTTAGTCCACCCAAACTACCAGTTATTTCCATTAAAAAAGTTTAAATTATGTGGATTGGTTAGAGGGATTTTTTTAATTAACCTCTCACACCTTCCCCTAATTACCCTAGCTAATTTAGGAGTCATTTGATGGTAAATTACCAATATTTCCCTTATTAAGCAAAGGCAATTCAAAGCTATATGACTGAATTTGCATAACATCAAATTATCTAAGAAATGGAAAACCAAAAGACATTTTTTCAAAATCTTGGAAAACCTCATATTTCTCCTTTTTTGTAGCGTGCCGTATATTTTATCCCAGAGAAAAGTAATGAGTCAGTGCTTATAGAAATTACCTGTGTACTTCTCTTATTATTATGACTTTCTCTCTTGCATTTTAATTATAAATAAAATTCACTAAAATTTCCAGTGTGTAAATTATTATAGGGCAGTTAAGACACCTAAATTCTTTGTAAATAATAAGAGCTAAAAAATATTTATTAAAATATAATTATAGTTGGATGGTTGCTATTGTCTGGGTGTCCGATTCAGGATAAGAGTTAATATTTAGTCTTTGGTTACTCTGTGTTGATGACATATGTATATTTGACTTGAGAAAATATTAGTTTCTTTGCTTTTAATATTAAGTTATATCTCTTTATCACTTGAATATTCTAGTTTGGAATCTGTCTTAATTTTAGGGAATTGATATCTATTTCTTTTTTTTTTTTTTTTGCTGTACTGGGGATTGAACGCAGGGGAGTTCTACCTCGGTGTTACGCCCCCGGCCCTATTTTTTATACTTTATTTTGAAACCAGGTCTCACGAAGTTGCGGAGGGCCTCACTAGGTAGAGAGAGAGAGAGAGAGAGAGAGAGAGACAGGGAGAGAGAGAGAGAGAGAGAGAGAGAGAGACAGCGCTAAGGCCGGCTGCGAACCCCGATCCTCCGGTCTCCGCCTCCCAAAGTACTGGGATTACAAGCGTGTGCCACCACGCCCGGCGCGATATCTATTTCTTAACTATTTGTTGACTTAAACATTGTAAAACATATAGGGAGCTTTCAAAAAAAAAAAACATGATAGCAAATATAATCCAGCATCTTTGTATCATAATTCTTATTAAAAGAAATGAAATATTTATAATATTTAACTTCATAAAACATCATTAAAATATATAATGAAACATTATTTCCTCAACCAAATGCAGTTAAGTATCATTTTAATAAAATATTTAGATATAGCAGTATAGCCTATAAGAATTTAACTTTAAACAAGATAAAGATATATCAAATCTTATATATAATGTAATATTCTTTAGCATATTATTTTGGTTGCACATTTTGCCAATATTTAATTAGATCAGACTGATAATTTGTTTTTAGAAAGTTTCCTGATTGAAGTAACATAATAAACATAAATTTGTACTATATGTTAATAATCAATTGGTCCTTAAGCCACACTGATGTCCAGTCTATTATATTTAGCACAAAGGAATTTGATTGACAGCAAAATTTAGTTCCTGAGAAATTGGAAAATCTGATGCTTTGAATTGATAATTCTGTTTTATATTTTTAGAAATTATTTGAAATTGATTAAAAGATCCAAAAATATTGAGCAGTTTTCATTATGTATTTTATTAATCGACTTAAATGATTATAGCTGAATAATTATAACTGTCTAAGCAACAGAGTCCAAGTCCCTTGTCCTGGCAATCAGATCCTTGAATTCTGTCTTTAACAATGTGTCCTCTTTCATTTTCTTCTATTTACCTTTCAAGAATCTCTTTTCTTTAACATAAAACTTTCCTCATACTGCAAATGTACAATGTCACAATGTCAATGGAAACACACTCCTTTGACTAACCCTAAAGTATGCCTTCAGTGTATACAATTTCTAAAAGATGGAGCAATTGCTTGGAGGAAAATCATACAACCTTGTGGATCAGTACCCTTGCAAATCTAGAGACTTCAAACTTATCTGAATCCTCATTGTTTGTTGAAAATCCTTTTGTAACTTACCTAACTATATTATTTTTATCTTTAATGATCTCTCCAAATTTCCTTTTCCTTAAGCTTCTTTTACAATATCTACCACCTACCAAAGTCATTTCTAAAGACTTTCTGGATTTTTTTTCTTGCTCTAAATGAATGGGTTAAATTGAGTCATTATATAAACTTTTCCAAGTTTAAGTCCAATAGCAAAGTTAACATATTTGCTATGATATTCCATCATTTAATTTAGTCTATGAGACAAAGACACTCCTTTTCTTCTTTGATTCAACCAATTTATCTCCAGATAATAGCTTCTTAATAATGCTATAATCCTTCTCATCTGTCTGATCTGTCTGCTACTTTAGTTCATCATTTTTAACCTTATGTTTTCTTGTACCTAATATCTTACCACTCCCCTCTACCCACCAATGAATTGGTTTTCTATATTCCCACCAGAGTGATATTTCTAATAGATCTAAGTTACCCTTTTCTCAAAAGTCTCAATGTCTTCTCTTTAACTTTGTTCACAATGGCAATGTCCTAGCATCACTAGTAGATATGATGAATATGGCTCTTTATACAACAGCTCTCTAACTACACTGAACATTTTGCATTTCTGATATGCACTAAACTCTCTTTCATTTTTATTTGTCTTGTTTATGTTGTTTCTTCTGCCTGGAAAGCCTCTTCCAATCTTTCTGAAGAAAATTCTATATATAATTCAAAACTTACCCACTCTATAATATTTACCCACACAATTCATCTTCCAACATTCCTGACCACTAGATTAAATCCCACACTCTCCAAAAGTGATCTACAGAGTCAACGCAATCCCTATCAAAATACCATTATCATTTTTCACAGACCTAGAAAATTCAGTCCTAAATTTCATATGGAGAAACAAAAGACCCAAAATAGCCAAAGCAATTCTCAACAATAAGAACCATGCAGGAGGCATCACAATCCCTGACTTCAAACTATACTACAGAGCTATAGTAATAAAATCAGCATTGTATTGGCACAAAACAGACACATAGACCAGTGGTACAGAATAGAAGACACAGAAACAAGTCCACAAACTTACAGCCAGTTGATCTTTGACAAAGGTGCCAGAAACATATATTGGAGAAAAGACAGTCTCGCCGGGCATAGTGGCGCATGCTTGTAATCCCAGTACTTTGGGAGGCAGAGACCGGAGGATCCGGGTTCGCAGCCGGCCTTAGCTCTGTCTCTCTCTCTCTCTCTCTCTCTCTCCCTGTCTCTCTCTCTCTCTCTACCTAGTGAGGCCCTCCGCAACTTCGTGAGACCTGGTTTCAAAATAAAGTATAAAAAATAGGGCCGGGGGTGTAGCACTGAGGTAGAATGCCCCTGGGTTCAATCCCCGGTACTGCAAAAAAAAAAAAAAAAAAAAAAAAAAAAAAAAAAAAAGGAAAAGACAGTCTCTTTAACAAATGGTATTGGGAAAACTGGTTATCTCTCTGTAGAAAATGGGAACTAAATCCTTACCTCTCACCCTGCACAAGAGTCAATTCGAGAAGGATCAAAGACCTGGAAGTTAGATCAGAGACTGAAATTACTAGAAGAGGGCATATGTTCAACATTCCAACATATAGGCACAGGTAGAAACTTCCTCAATAAGACCTCCCAAGCCCAGGAAACTAAAATGAGAATTAATAAATGGTATTGCATTAAACTAAAAAGTTTCTGCACATCAAAGGAAACCATCAAGAGTCTAAAGAGAATGCTTATAGAATGGGAGAAGATATTTGCTAGCTATCCCTCTGACAGAGGACTAATATCTAGTATATACAAAGTACTTAAAAGACTTTACACTAAAAAAAAAACCCTATCAAGAAATGGGTAACCAAACTGAACAGACACTTCATGAAAGAAATACAAATGGCCAATAGATACATGAAAAGATGTACATCATCATTAGCAATCAGGAAAATGCAAATCAGAACTACTTTGAGATTTCATCTAACCCCAATCAGAATGGCAATCATTAAGAAGTCAAACAATAATAAATGTTGGTGAGGATGTGGGGAAAAGGAAACTCTCCTGCACTGTTGGTGGGAGTGCAAACTTGTCCAACTACTTTGGAGATCAGTATGGAGATTCCTAAGAAAACTGGGAATGGATCTACCATATGACCCAGCTATACCACTACTGGGTATCATTCCAAAGGGACTGAAACCAGAAAACTACAGTAATATAGGCATACCCATGTTCATAGCAGACAATTCACAATAGCCAAATTATGGAACCAACCTAGGTGTCCACCAACAGATGAATGGATTACAAAATTATGGGAATTCACACAATGGAATTCTACTCAGCAATAAAGAAGAACAAAATAATATCATTTACAAGAAAATGGAAGGGCCTGGAGAACATTATGTTAAGTGAGATCAGCCAATCACAGAAAGAGAAAGGTCATATGTCTTTTCTAATATGCACAAACTAGGGAGCAATGACAATACAAAAGGGCCTCCAGACAACAGTGGAAAAGCCTCAGTGAAGTCAGGGAACTGATTTAAGGGAAAAGGAAGGGGAAGAATGAAGTTCATTAAGGGAATTTCTACAATTGACCATATATACATATAAGAATATATCAATGTTAATCTTAGTACTCTGTGTTGGGGAGGAGAAGAGGGGGGGCACCAAGTGCTATGTGCATGTATGTTAATGTCAATTTGATTTCCATTGTGATGTGAGACTATAATGCACCAATAAAAGCACATAAAAATAAATAAATCTCACTCTTCCTTGTATACTGTGACTTGTCTTAATTATGCTTTTTGCATCTGTTTGGGTAGTGAAGACTCTGAGAGCCCCATTTACCCTATATCACATTAAAATTAGATGCAAAGTTATTTGCCCAAATTAGTTTGTTGACTAACATGAAATGATCTCATTTATTTTCTTCTGATTTTGTTGTAGCATCTCATATAAGAATTGTCAAATTCTAAAGTTGTCAAAAATCTGTCTTTAATACATTGGACAAAATTGACAGCACCCTTTATGTAACACATGCTGCAATACTATAATTACCTTGCATGATTGGTATAGTTTGTTAAGCAACAGGTATTACTAAACAAAGTATCTAGTACAGTTTACCCAATTCTGGACTGGATTAAAGTGTCTCTGTTCTGTTGGTATGTGGTTCTCAGTGAGAGCCTCACCAAATGTTAGTTTGAAAACTGTGTTTAGGTATTTGGTTATGGACACAGAAAAAAAAGAAAAGAAAAAAAAACCCTCATCATTCAAGTTATTCTTGCTCTTTTATTTACCAATTCATTTTTTTCATTTCTTCAATGTATATTTATTAAGCATCCAATGATCTAATAGGTGCTGGCCAGTTTTAATTTATGATTATATGCTGGTTAAATAAAATAGTTTTGCCTACCTTTTTGAAACCTGTAGTCTTTAACTTTGCCATTTTAGTTGTAAATACAAAGTGTCAGCAATATCATATAACAGGTAAGAAGAAAGTAAAAAATCTGATCTAGCATAATCATTCACAAGTATGTGATATTCAAAGATGTACTAACTCAGGTTGACACTTGACTGCTGTTACAAGTAAAATTTTCATTTCATTTCTGCATAGGTTTCCATTTTGCCTCTATATGAATGGCTAGCAAATTGGGGTCTTTTTTAGAGAATATATATCTACCTTATAACAGAGGAACATTTTCAGTTATGAGCAGTCCACTAGGTCAGAAAAAGTGGAGCCATTTTGTGTTTAGAAATGAAGGATAATTCCCATTTTCAAAAAATGATCATGATTAGGTCCAGGTTCTAGCTGTTATGGTTAGATATAAAATATCCCCTGAAGATCTCATGTATTAATGCTCAGAGATGAAGTAATTAAATCATAAGTGTTATAATTGAATCAGTAAATAAATCCATTATAGTGGATTTACTGGATGGTAACCTAAGCAGGTAGGGTGTGGCTGGAAGAGTTGGGTGCCTAGGGGTGTGGTCTTGGGGACTGTGCTTGAGGCCATGAATCCCCTTGCTTGCTCTCTCTTGTTTCTAGCCCCCATGATGTGAAGAACAGGGCACTTGCTCTTTCTGTCTGTTTCCCACCACCATGCTCTGAGCTCCACAGACACCAGCCTGATGGAGACTGACCTCTGAAATTTCCAAAACTGTGAGCAAATAAATCTTTCTTCCTCTAACTTGTGTGGTCAATGGTTTTGGATTACAGCAATAAGAATACTGTCTGAAACATAGCCATTCTTGTAGGTTATCCTAGTTAATGTACCTGACTTGCTGTTTATGTTCTTACATTCATTTTACAGACAATGATTAAAATATTCAGAAACCATTCCCAAGATCACACATCAAATAAATATCAAAGCTAATATTTTAATTCAGTGTACTATTCTTTATGTTACCTAGTTGGTATATGATCAATAGCACTAAGGTTGAACTAACTTTCATTTGGCCAAAAATAACAGCACAGTTAATCAATTACTTGCTGAAGTATCTGGGGGATAAGAAACCACAAATCATAGCAAAAGTGTTTTTTTTTTCAAGAAACCATATTCTAGTCAGGTGTGGTGGTGCATACCCAGTACTTGGGAGGCTGAGACAGAGGATCATAAACTCAAGGATCCTCAGCAATTTAGCAAGGCTCTGTATCAAAATTAAATATAAAAAAATAAAAAGGGGTGAAGGGTTTGGGCATGGTGGCACATACCTGTAATCCCAGTATTTGGAAGGCTGAAACAGGAGATCACAAATTCAAGAACAGCCTCAGCAATATAGCAAGACTCTCAGAAACCTAGTGAGACCCTATTTCAAAAGCAAAAAATAAAAATGGCTTGGGGTGTAGCTTAGAGTTAGACTGCCTCTCAATTCAATCTGTAGTACCAGAAAAAAGAAAGGAAGAAAGAAAAGAAAAAGAAAACCGTATTATACAGTTAGTGACACACAAATTAATATGCATGCAAGAATCATTATGGATGTCTCAGGTCTCAGTGTATAGGGCAATTGAAAGGGAATTGTACTTTTAAAAAGAATGAATAACCACTTAAAGGACATCATCAGGAAAGAGTAAAGGGATGAAGAAATATGTTCATTTTATAGATTCTCATGACAAGTGACCAGAGAGGGTTATTTAATGAAAATAATACTATGTTGGGTACATTAGAGTTAAGATTTAGCCCTGTACTCTTGGGATTATTTTATAGAAATCTAGGACCTCACACTATCCATGAAAGTCCCTTTTTCCGCCTTAGAGAAGAGATAAATTGGCACAATATAAACTAAAATAATTTTCTGTTTCCTTAAAATGTTTTGTGAGAGGTTTAGGTTGAACCTAATCTGAAAGTAATATAGCTATTTTTTGAAGCTCTAGGATTGGCTTTCTTGGATTCCATATTGGTAGGTATAAGTACGTCTTAAAATAATTACAGCCTTAAGTAATTTGTTTTTCTTTATCATAAGAGAAAGACGTTAGAAAGAATTATACACAGTTAGAAACCTCTATAGTGCTTCCTTGGTTTATTCATTCAAGTTTATTTGAATGTCTGTTTTGTACCAGGCTTTGAGTATGTACTAGGAAGATAAACTTACACAAAGCAGACATGGTCCCTCCCTTCATGGAGTAGAAATAAAACACTCCTCAATTAAAATGTTAAAATACTTTACAGATAATGTGCCATCTTAGAATAAATGAATAGAATAGAATATATAGTTTTATAAATACTAATTTTTCATCAATGGTAGTGAATTTGAATCATGAAATAATGATTTGCATTATTTTCCTTATTAAGTGTTATGGTACATTCTAAAATGATTTCAAATTATCATTCCAAAATATCTGCTGGCACAACAAATTTTAATAGAAAATGGATTAATTTGCTGTTGGTTATTCTAAGAGGAGATTGAATTAAATGGAATTTCATAATGTTTTGCAGATCTTCTGATGTTGCTATAATGAAGAATTTATTGGAAGTGTAGAACACTTTGTTTACTGTGTGCTGAGCACCTCACGGGTTTGCTCACCTGGTGTCCATTTCTACCATGTTCTGGTAACAACACCTGGGGATTTTCTGTGGGGAATTGCTATTCTTTCATTGTGCACAGCTTCAGTGTCTATCAATCCAGATGTTCTGTGCTCTTTTTGCCAAGAAGCAGGCAAGGGACTCAGGCCAGAAGCATTTGAGTCCTTTTCTGGGCATTGTGATCTTGAGTTGAAGGGATGAAAATGCAGATTGGTAAAAGCTGGTTTGCCCACTGACAGGACCCTGAAGAGTAAGCCCATTAATTCCACAGCCTACATTTCCTTCGCAGCTCTGTTTTCTCTCTGCGTTTCTTTAGCCAAACCCTCCTTTGGTGCTGTGGATATAGTGGAGAACACAAGAAATGTGCTCTTCATTCTCACCAGGCTTAAATATAATGAAGATGGCAGATATTTATCAAATGATCAAAATATATTTTAATTGCAAACTGAGATAAATAGGGCCAGGGAAAGATTAGGGTTGAATATAGCACTTAGGTGTTCCTTATCGGTAATAATGTGGAAAGCCCTAAGGCCCTCCCCATCTCTTTTGCTAGGAGAGATTTTAAAAATTTGTTGGAAATATAGTTTATTATGGCTTAGATAGGTAGATACACAGGAGCTAACACAGAAAGCCTCAAGAAAACACAAGTAGCCAGCAGCCTGTATCAGTGGTGTTCATTTATTCTTTCTAAGCAGTCCTCAGTAGAATACTAACATCATCCAAATTAAAATGATATGAATGAAAAAGGCGAAGCAATTATCACAATGTTGATCTTGTATGAAATAAATATAAATCACTCAACACTTTCACCATTATATACTTAGAGCATAGGTAGATAAGAGATAATTGAAGTTTATATGAGGATAAAACATCTGCCTTTATGATTGTGGCAGAGACTGCTTCACAGTTGTAGCCTTTCTATTTAACTATGGTGTTTCTTTTGGAAGAAAGAGTCATGATAGTTTTCTCCATGGTAACCATTTTATACGGTTTGAAAAACAAAAACAAAACAACAAAATGGATAGTCCTTATCAAGAATAAAATTGCTAGAATATTTCAAATATAAATTTGAGTGGATAGAGTAAGGTGAAATTTAAGGTTGAATATTGATTCATATATACGATTAAGCTTCCTCTATAATAAAACATGTATACAATAGCAAATAGCAACCATTATAGCTAATATATAAACCTATAAATTTTTGAATGTCTTATGTGGTAAAAAAACATTTGTTGATGACTAATTACCTAATTGGTGGCTTTAAAATATTTCTTAATCATAAAATTGAATTTCTATGTAGTATTTTTTTGGCACTGGGAATTGAACCCAGGGGCATTCTACCTCCAAGCTCCACCCCCAGCCCTATTTTTTATTCTTTATTTTGAAACAGGGTTTCACTAAGTTGTGAGGGCCTCAATAAGTAGCTGAGGCTGGCTGTGAACCTAGATCCTTCGGTCTCAGCCTCCCAAGTACTGGGATTACAAGCGAGCGCCACCATCCCCAGTTCTTATATAGTTTTATAAATACTAATTTTTCATCAATAGTAGTGAATTTGAATCATGGAACAATGATTTGCAAGATTATTTTCCTTATTAAGTGTTATGGTACACTCTAAAATGATTTTAAATAATTATATTATAAATAATTTAGTGTGACCTGTCTTGGTTATTAAAGCACATATTTTAAATATTGTCTCAGTCAAAAATCTCAATAATATAATTCAAACAACTGACCACACAACTTAGAGGAAGGCATATTTATTTGCTCACACTTTTTCGAGATTCTGGGTTCAGTCCATGTGAGGCCAGGGTCTGAAGCTCAGGGCATGGCAGTGGGAAGTGGTGAGTGGGATACCACATGGGCTCTGCTCCTCACATCACAGAGGCCAGAATCAAGAGAATAAGCAAGCAAGGGGATTAAAAGACACAAGCACAATCCCTAAGGCCACACTCCTCAGGACTCACCTTCTCCAGCCACACCCCAACAGTGTAGGTTACCACCCACATAAATCTATTACAATGGATTTATCTACTGATGAGATTACAAACTATACAAACCCTGAGCTCTTCAGAGGACATCCTATATCTGACCATCCCTTGACCCTGAAGAGCCCAGTTCAGAATGAAAAATTCATTTAGTCCATCTCCAAGAGTTCCCAAAGTCTTAACAGTTCCAGCATCACTCAAAATTCCAAAGTCTCCTCTGAGACTCAAGGTGAATTCTTAGCTTTGAGCCCCTGTAAAGAAAATAAAAATAAAGCAAGGCACATGTAGCCAATGCACAAAGGCACAGAATAATTACTTGCATTCCAAAAGGGAGAAATAGGACCATAGAAAGAAGGAATGGGACCAAAACAGTATCAAAATCCAGCAAGGCAATCATTTAATCCTGCATCTCCATTTCTGGCACATGGTGGTGAGATGGAATCTCCAAGAGGTCTTGGCAGCCCCACCCCTATGGCCTCTTTGATTGCAATGGGCAGTGTACTGGTTGTTCCAGCCTGGTTTCATTGCTTGTAGCTTGAAGCTTTCCCAGTGTTCATTCCATGTTTCTGGCGTTTCTAAATCATGTTTTATTTTCTTGCAACCTTGGCTTCACCCTCACAGCTTCACGAATTGCCCCATTTGGGCCTGGTTGCAGGGATTCTGACCATGCCACATGTTGCCTAGCTTCCTTTGAAACACCTTCCTTTGAAATCAGGGGTAAAGATTCCATGACCCCCTTTTTTCAACAAAGCCAGCATTACATGAGCACCCAAATCAACCACCAGCAGGAAAGGCAGTCATGCCCTCTTTAATCATTGCCTCTGAGCCTGTCTCAGTCTTGACCACTACCACCAGGCCCTTTTATCCTTGGTTGTACACTTGGGCTTGAACTGCCCCAACCACATTCCTTTCTTTGTTCCTAGGCAAAAATTTGACCTCCCATCAGCCATCTTACTTTCTTTCACAGCACCATCTCTCCGGGCCCAGCCTTACACATGCCTCTCTGGCCAAACTGAAAGTCTATAAAGTCTCTCTGCTTTGCTTTCCATTCCCAAAAGTTGGTGTACAACGGGCTGAATGCCTACATCAATATCAATAATGCAGTTTGAATATTTTGCTGTTTTTAGATTTCCTCTGCCAGTTTAATCAGTCCTTCATCTTCAAATTTGTCCTCAAGCGAAGTTTCAAGACACTAGCAAAATGCCTATAAATTCTTTGTAACACATGTGGCCTCTATTCCGTTTTCCTATTGCATCCTCTTTGCTCTCCAAAATCTCCTGAGCACAGTCTCTACTGTCCACCTTTCTAGTCACAATCTGGCCCTTCCAACTTCCTTCACAAACCAGTTCCAAAGAACTGGTCTCACAAAACATATGGTCAGACTTAGATATAACAATGGCCTGATTTCTCCAGTACCAATTTCTGTCTCAGTAAACAATTTTCACTGCTATAATCCAAACAACAGACCACACAATTTAGAGGAAGGAAGATTTATTGCTCACAATATTTTAGAGTTTCTGGGTGTAGTTCATGTGAGGCCAGGGTCTGAAGCTCAGGGCATGGCAGCAGGAAGTGAAAGGAGGGTTCTGGTCCTCATATCACAGAGGCTGGATGCAAGAAAGCAAGCAAACAAGGGGATTAAAAGACACAAGCACAATCCCTAAGGCCACACGCCCAAGGGACCCACCTTCTCCAGCCACACCTCCCTGCCTACATTACCATTCAGAAAAATCCATTGTAATAGGATTACAACTGCTATGACTTAACTATATCCACGCTGAGCTCTTCAGGGGACATTCTACATCTGACCATAACAAATATGCTTACATTTAACTAAATATTTTAATAAAATATGATTTCTTTTTTGCAGTACTGGGGATTGAACTCAGGGCACTGTACCACAGAGACACATCCCCAGATCTATTTATCTAGTTAGTTTAATTTGAGAGAGGACCCCACTACATTACCACACATTACCACTACATACCACCTTGAACCTGTCTCTTGTCCCAGGGTACCAAATACTGGAATTAAAGGCCTGTCACTGTGGCTGGCTTATAATATGATTTTTCAGCTTGGCTTAGTAGCGCATGCCTACTTAGGAGGATGAGGCAGGAAGATTTCAGGTACAAGGCTAGTATCAGAAACAGATTCTGTTCCAAAATAAAAAGTAAAAAGGGCTGGGCATGCAGCTTGGAGGTAGAACCCTCTGGATTTAATCCCAAGTATCCCCCACAAATATATATATTGTATATATATAATTTTCATATATATATAATTTATATATAATTTTATATATATAAAATTTTATATTATATATTACATTATATATTTTATGTTATAATTATATTATATAATTATTATAACTATATTATAATTAATTTTTATATTATGTTATATATATATTACATATATAATTTTCAAGTGGATAAAGGGCCTTCCATCTTTAATGATATACTTCAACTTACCTAAATTCTTTTTTTTATTTATTTATTTAATTTATTTTTTTTTTACTTTTTTTTATTGGTGCATTGTAATTATACATTTTGATATATGTCAGGGTATAAACATTATATATGCACACATTGCACATTTAGCCCTTCCTCCAATCCCACTCTATTTCCTCCCCCTTCCCTCCCTTTCATGCTCCGGATAATGATTGAGTCTTATAGGTTTGTGTATTTACATCATGTGCTATAGTGTGTTTCCCTCTACCCCCCTCCCAACGCCCTCTGTTAGGTCACCTTCTTTGTCCATCTAAAGATTTCTTCCTCTTCCCTTCTAATTCCCTTCCAAGTCCCATTCTATCTAGCTCCCACAGATTAGGGGGAACATCCAATTTTTTACTCTTAGTGACTTACTAATGTCACTTAGCATGATGTTCTCTAGTGCTCTCCATTTCCCTGCAAATGATGTGACTTTGTTCTTCTTTGTGGCTGCGCAAAATTCCATTGTGTACATATCCCATAGTTTTGTGATCCATTCATCTGTTGATGGACACCTTGGCTGGTTCCAAAGTTTGGCAATTGTGAATTGTGCTGCTATAAACATAGATACATATGCATTAATCTGGTAGTTGGGTTTTAGTTCTTTGGGGTAGATGCCTAGGAGTGGTATTGCTGGTTCATACGGTAGGTTTATTCCCATTCTTCTGAGGATCCTCCACACTGTTTTCCAAAGCGATTGCACTAATTTGCAATTCCACCAACAGTGTAGTAGAGTTCCTACTTCTCCACATCCTTGCCAGCATTTGTTGTTGTTTGTGTTTTTAATGATTGCCATTCTAATTGGGGTTAGGTGAAATCTCAGGGTCGTTTTGATTTGCATCTCTCTGATTGCTAATGATGTTGAACATTTTTTCATACATTTATGGGCCATTTGGATTTCTTCTTCTATGAAGTGTCTATTTAGTTCACTTGCCCATTTTTTGATTGGGTTATTTGTTTTTTTAGTGGTGATTTTTTTAAGTTCTCTGTATATTCTAGATATGAGTCCTCTATCAGAGGAGTAGCTGGCAAAAATCTTCTCCCATTTTGTCAGCTCTCTGTTGAGATTCTTGATTGTTTCCTTTGCTGCACAAAAACTCTTTAGTTTAATGCAATGCCACGTATTAATCCTCATTTTACTTTCCTGCGCCTTTGGGGTCTTGTTGAGGACGTCTTTACCTGTGCCTATGTGTTGAAATGTTGGGCCTATGCCCTCTTCGAGTATCTGCAAGGTGTCTGGTCTGATTTCTAGGTCTTTGATCCATCTTGAATTGACTCTTGTATAAGGTGAGAAAGTGGGGTTTATTTCTATTTTTCTGCATATGGTTAGCCAGTTTTGTTAGCACCATTTGTTGAAGAGGCTATCCTTTTTCCAGTGGATGTTTTTAGCCCCTTTGTCAAAAATCAATTGGCTGTAGGTGTGTGGGTTTGTTTCTGAGACTTCTATTCTGCTCCATAGGTTTATGTGTCTGCTTTTCTGCCAATACCATGCTGTTTTTATTACTAAGGCTTTGTAGTATAGTTTGAAGTCAGGTATTGTGATGCCTCCTGCGTGGTTCTTGTTGCTGAGACTACTTTGGCTATTCTGGGTTTTTTGTTGTTCCAAATGAATTTAAGGACAGATTTTTCTATGTCAGTGAAGAAATACTTTGGTAATTTAATGGGTATTGCATTGAATCTGTAGAGCACTTTTGGGAGAATGGCCATTTTGATGATATTTATTCTGCCTACCCAAGAGCATGGGAGATATTTCCATCTTCTAAGATCTTCTTCAAATTCTTTTTTCAATGTTTTATAGTTTTCCTTGTAGAGGGCTTTTACCTCCTTGGTTAGGTTTATTCCCCAAGTATTTTATTGTTTTGGGGGATATCGTGAGTGGAAATGTCTTATGGACTTCTTTTTCAGTGGATTTATGGTTGGCTTACAGAAAAGCTTCTGATTTTTTAAGATTGATTTTGTATCCCATCACTTTTTCTTCCATTTTTATTTACTATCAAACATTTCTAATAAATATTTTTATGAAAATATTTTTCCAGATTTTGTATTATTTTCTAATGCTTACTATTCAAATAAAGCTGTTGTATTTATTTTTATATGATTTGAGACTTAGTGCATTGTATATTCTAGATATTATTCCTCTATCAGAGCAGTAGCTGGGAAATACCTTCTCCCATTATGTAGGCTCCCTCTTTTGGTTATTAATGGTTTACTTTGCAGTACAGAAACATTTTAGTTTAATGCCCCCATTTACTGATTTTTGCTTTAATTTCCTGAGCTTTGGAGGTTTTATTGAGGAAGTTTCTACCTGTGCCTTTATGTTGGAGTGTGGTTGTCTGCCCAGCTTTAATAATTTCAAAGTCTTTGGTCTAATTTCCAGGTCTTTGAACCATCTTGACTTGACTCATGCATGGAAAGAGGTTGAGATTGAATTCTATTTTTCTACAAAAGGATGACCAATTTTCTCAACACTATTTGTTGAAAATGTTGCCTTTTCTCGAGTGTATCTTTTTGGCACCTTTGTGAAAAATCAGTTGGCTATAAGTGTGTGGATTTGTTTTTGCATCTTCTATCCTTTTTCATTGATCTATGAGTCTGTTTTTGTGTGAATACTGTGTTTTAATTACTATAACTCTGTAGTATAATTGTGATGCCTTCTGCATGGTTCTTATTGCTGAGAATTACTTTGGCTATTCCAGGTCCTTTGTTTTTCCATATTAAGTTTATGACTGATTCTTCTAGCTCTGTGAAGAATTATATTGGTATTTTAATGGGGATTGAATTGAATCTGTGGATCATTTTTGGTAGATTGGCCATTTTGGTAATATTGATACTGCTAATCCAAGAGCAAGAGAGATCTTTCCATCTTTTAAGATCTTCTTCAATTTCTTTCTTTAATGTTTTAAAATTTTCATTGTAGAGTTCTTTCACCTCATTGGTTAGATTTACTCCAAGGTGTTTTATTTTTTGTGAGGTTTTGCAAATGGAATTGTTTTCTGGGTTTCTTTTTCAGTACATTTATGGTTTGTGAATAGAAAAGCTGTGGAGAATGCAACTGCCAGAAACAGGTTAACATTTGCCTTGGAATGGTCTAAGGGTCATGGAAAACCATGATTAGACTGATGGACTCACTGAAAGCAGCCTGTTCCTCCAAGGTAAACATTCCTTTGTCTCTTGCTGGAGCCTCTTCCCAAATATCCTGCTTGTCAGACATTGTCTCAAGGATCTTCTGCACATCCTCAGTGGTTTTATTGCTAACCACTATCGCAAAGACTTTCTGCAATTATTCTGTGGCCCTCCCAGTTAGAGTTTAACCCCTAGCCCTCTTCCTGCACATTTAGTAGTTAAATATTACTCCCCAGACTCTTCATGAATGCCACAGGAACCGTGCCTCAACCTCTCCCCTTTAGAATGAATAAAAGCTGTGGACTAGTGTCCAGCAGGGCCTTCACCTAAGAGTTAGGTTGCCTGGCCTGCCCCTTTCAATCTGCTCTGTGTGTATGTCATTCTTTTCCTCTCAGGTGCACTGTGGGACAGGAATCAACAAAAAGCTACTGATTTTTTAGATTAATTTTGTATCCTCCTACTTTGCTGAACTTTTAAATCAGCTATAGAAGTCTTTAGCTTGAGTTTTATGGGTGTTCTAAGTAGAGCATTATGTCATTTGCAAATAGACACAACTTCAGTTCTTCTTTTACTATTTGTATTTCTTTGATTTTCTTCTCTTGTTTTATCACTCTGGCAAGAGTCTCGAGGATTGTATTGAAAAGGACTGGTGATTGTGGGCATCTTTGTCTTATTCCTGATTTTTTTTTTTTTTTTGCGGTACCGGGGGTTGAACCCAGGGGTGTTCTATCTCCGCACTACACCCCCGGCCCTATTTTTTTATGCTTTATTTTGAAACCAGGTCTCACAAAGTTGCAGAGGGCCTCACTAGGTAGAGAGAGAGAGAGAAACAGGGAGAGAGAGAAAGAGAAAGAGAGAGCTGAGGCTGGCCACGAACCCGGATCCTCTAGTCTCTGCCTCCCAAAGTACTGAGATTACAAGCGTGTGCCACCATGCTTGGCATTATTCCTGATTTTAAAAGGAATTCTCACAGTTTTTCCCCATTCAATATGAAGGTAGCATTGGGTTTCCTGTATATTGCCTTTCTAATGTTTAGGCATATCCCTTCTATTCCAATTTTCTGCAGTGCTTTTAACATAAATGGGTTTGGAATTTTTCAAACACTTTTACATTATCTATTGAGATTATCATGATATTTTTGTCCTTAGTTCTCTTTATGTGGTGAATTACATGTATTGATTTGTGTATATTGAACCAGCCTTGCATCCCTAGATAAAACCATCTTGGTCATGGTATACAATTTTCTTGATATGTTTTTGAATGTGTTCTCTAGTATTTTGTTCATGATTTTTGCATCTATGTTTATCAAGACTATTGCTTTGTAATTTTATTTTCTTGAGATATCTCTATTAAGTTTTGTTATTAAGGTAATTCTGGCTTCACAAAAGGGGTTCGGAAGATCTCCATTTCATTCTATATCACTAAATAATATGTGAAAAATTAGGTTTAGTTCTTCTGTAAAGGTTATGTAGAATTGAGCTTGGAATCCATCTGGACCTGAACTTTTCTTTCATGGAAGTTTTTTTTTATTGATTTTTCTTTCTTTTTGCTTCCTATTGGCTGGTTTGTGTTTTCTATATTATCTTGGTTCAATTTACGTAGGTCATTTGTGTCTAGAAATCTAGATTTTTGGGGTTTCCAGTTAATTGCAGCGTAAAATTTAAAAATAGTTTCTGATGATCCTCTGGATTTCCATACTGTCCATGGTGATCTCTCCATTTTTGTTTCTCATTTTAGTAATTTGGGTCAATTATCTTTTTCTTTTGGTTATGTTGACTAAAGGTTTATCAATCTTGTTTATCTTTTCAAAGAAACAGATTTTCATTTTGTTGATTGTTTACATTGTTTTGTTGTTGTTTTTCTTTATTTCATTAATATTTTTGCTCTAATTTTAATTCTTTTAGCATTATACTGGCTTTGGGATTAGTATTTTCTGGTTTTTGATGGCCTTGAGGTATATCATTAGGTTGTTTATTTGTGACTTTCTGTTTCTCTTATATGAGCACTTGGTGTTATAAATTCTCCTCTTAAAACCACCTTCAAAGTATCCCATAAATTTTGGTATTTTGAATCTCTATTTTCATTTAATTCTAGGATATTTTTTATTTATCCCCTTATTTTTCTATGATCCAGTCCTCATTCAAAAGTACATCATTCAGTCAACATGTATTCATGTAATTCCTTTGTGTCTTCCTGTTGCTTATTTCTACTTTCAGTCCATTATTATCTAAAAAGATGCAAGGCGTTATATTACATTTTTTTAAACTTTCTAGTACTTAATTTATGGCCCAGAATATACTCTATTTTTGAAAAGTTTCCTTGAACAGCTGAGAAGAATGTGTAATCAGCCATTGTTGTTTGGAATATTCAGTATATGTCTATTAGATCCATTTGTTTTATAATGTTCTTTAGGTCTGAAGAGTATTTACTGATCTTTTGTCTGAAAGATCAATCTAATGGTGTGAGAGGTGTATTGAGTTATATTTTCTGTTTTCTATAGTGTCACTTCTCCTTTTAGTAGTTGTTAATCTAGTATAGTGCCTTTCTTCCCTTGTTCTAGTATTTATTTCTTTGCTTTTCTTTAAGTATTTTCCCTTGCTGGTTTGGTCAGCATGAATTCTTTTAGTTTCTTCTTGTCTTGGAATGTTTTTATTTCTATGTCAATTTTTTTTTTTTTGCGGTACCGGGGATGGAACGTAGGGGCGTTCTACCTCCGCGCTACGCCCCCGGCCCTATTTTTTTTATACTTTATTTTGAAACCGGGTCTCACGAAGTTGCGGAGGGCCTCACTAAGGAGAGAGAGAGAGAGAGAGAGAGAGGGAGAGAGAGAGCGAGAGAGCTGAGGCTGGCCGCGAACCCGGATCCTCCGGTCTCCGCCTCCCAAAGTACTGGGATTACAAGCGTGCGCCACCATGCCCAGCTCTATGTCAATTTTGAGGGATATTTTTGCTGGGTATATCAGTTTTGTTTGGAAGTTGATTTCTTTCAGGATTTGGAGTATATACCAGGCCCTCCTTGATTTGATGATATGGGTTGTGAAGTCCAGAGTAATTCTTACTGTTTTTTCCCTGAATGTCACCAGTTCTTTAGTTCTCAATGCTTTTAAGACTCTCTCCTTTATCGCTATGTTAGTTATTTTGATTATTATGTGGCATGGAGAAGTTCTTCTTTGATCTTGTCTTATTTGGTTCTGAATTTCTCCTGTATGTTGATGTCCATCTTGTTTTTCATACTCGGGTAATTCTCTGATATTTTTCTCTGAGGAGGTTTCTAATACCCTTGGTTTGTGCTTCTATACCTTCTTCAATGCCTATTACCTATAAGGTTGTTTTATATAATTCCATATTTCTTGAATATTCTGGTCAGGTTGTCATATTGTCTTTTTTTTTCCAGTACCGGGGATTGAACCCAGGGGCATTCTACCTCCACGCTACACCCCCAGCCCTATTTTTTATACTTTATTTTGAAACCAGGTCTCACGAAGTTGTGGAGGGCCTCACTAGGTAGAGAGAGAGAGAGAGAAGGAGAAAGAGAGTAAGAGCTGAGGCTGGCTGTGAACCTGGATCCTCCGGTCTCTGCCTCCCGAAGTACTGGGATTACAAGCGTGCGCCACCACGCCCAGCTCATATTGTCTTCTCTATACTATTTATTGACTGTTTGGTCAGTCACACAATTTTTAATTAGCTGTCTTCCAAGATAGAGGCTATTTTTCATGTGATCTAGTCTACCAGAGGTGGTTTCTATTGAGGTTTTTATTTCATTTATTGTCTTCTTTATTTTGCTCATGGATTATTTTTGGGTTTTATTCAGGGCCTCAATTTCTTTATTGATACATTCCTTCATATTCTGTCTACCACTCTGATTTCATTTATTACATCTTCAATCATATTGAAAATCAAAATTCTGGATTCTCCTTCTGGCGTTTTCTGTTGCTCTGTATTGGTGATCTCCATTGTTCCTGAATTGTTGGAGTTGGTTTTTTCCTTGTTGCTGTTTGTTTTAATGTTTTCAGGATTCTTAGGTTTGTATCTCTGTTGTCATGTCCTATGCCTATTTGTTGTCCCCTTTATAAATTCTATGTTGTGGATATATATTTGCCTCAACAAATCTCTTTCATGTAATCTGAATTTTGAGATAATCCCTCAGAACCTCTTTAACAGGATATAATTCTTGGTCAGTGCAGACAAGCAGCAGTCTTTTTTGACTTCAGGCCTCCATGATCTTTGGGCTCAAACTCAGCAGGGCCAGAGACTAAAATATTTTGAGCCTTTGGTCCAGCTGGCTGAGACTTAATACCCCAGGGACACCACTGCTCTGGTGGCTGAGTTATTTAACCCCTAGTGCCACTGCTGCTACTCACCTTACTACTCATGGTGCCTAAACACCTCCAGGTTACAGTTTATAGGCTTCTGAGCCTGTAGAATGGTTGACTGAGTTACTTTACCCCACAGACATGACTTTTTATTCTGAGGTGATCACTGGAGACCCTACCAGGGCTGAGAGAACTGCTGACTCTGGGTCCTGTTGGAGTGTCCCTAAGGATTGTCTGCTAATGTACATTTCTGCTATATCTGACTTTAGCCCCTATCCCACCTCTGCAGGGATAGTTTGCAAACTGATAGACCCCACAGGTTTGGTCATTGTCACAGAAGTTCCTGCAGCCATGTAGGTTCCTGCTGGGAACATTTGTAAACTCCTTTATGATCTTGATGAGCTCTGTTGTAGCCTCTCAGTTCCCTGCAGAAAGGGTCTGTAGTTTTTTGGTTCCAGTGAGTTCAGCTGCAGCCACAGTAGTTCACTGGGTGGTTTTTCTGGGTGGTCTAGAGATTCAAGGTGGCCTTGGTGAGGTCAGTTGTAGCCACTTGGGCCTCTTACAGAAAGGGTCTGTAGTTTCTCTGTCTGACAAGTTCAGCTGCAGCTGCAGGAATTTGTTGGGCAATTTGGCTGTGCAGTCTGGAGATTCGTGGTCTTGAAGTATTCGAGCATAGAGGAATGTGATAGCTTTTTTGTTTTGGTTCTCTGCAATCACTGGATCATCAGGATTTAGCTTCTTCTCTGCTGCAGTATATCCTTGCAAGCTGCTGGATTCCAGAAGCTGCCAACTCCAGCTCAGGTTTGACAAGATCTTGTTTTTGTTTTGTTTTGTTTTGTTTTCACTTGGTGATGTTTTTGTTTGTTGTTGTTTTTTTTTTTTTACTCAAGTTTCAATTGAATGGACTAAGAGGATGCTATACATCCTGAATCCTTGTGTATTCAAAAATACCTCCTTTTGGCATTACAAGGTATGGTAAAAGTGAATCTGATTCTTTCTCCCACTAATCTTTCCAATAATTTCACCAGGATTTACTTAACAATTTGTCTTTTCTCAACTCTGGAATATTTGAAGAATGTCTTCAGTTGTCTAGAATTAAGTTTTTCTTTAGCAGAGAAAATGTATTTTCTAGTAAGCAAGCTTTTTGTATCTATTCCATTGTTCTCACATCTTCCTCAGGGGTCTTTAGTAAAGTTCTATTAGATTTTTTCCCTTCTTTTCACTAAGTTCATCTATTTATTTTCTCTGTTTCCTGTGCCTGTGTTTATTTGCATACCAATTATTTGTTTCTCTACAGTGTCAAGTCTACCTCATTAATATATTTTCACATACATTAATTAATATCTTTATAATTCTCAAACAGTATGATTTATTCTACATGTAGAAAATATGTAACAGTTTAGTAACTTTACTAAATTTTCATAAGAATTTGCTGACATGGAATATGATTTTCATAAGAGTTAGCTGACATGAAATATGATTCCCAAAGTAATTTTGTATTATATTATTATAATCTCATTATTCCTTATAATTTTTTATGTTCTTTCTTCTTCTTTTTTTCATTGTAGTACTGGCGGACCACTGAGCTACCTCCCAGCCCTTTTCTTTAAAAAGTTATCTGAGACATTATCTCACTAAGTTGCTCAGGTTGGCCTCAGAGTCCTGATACTTCTGCCTCAGCTATGTATGTAGCTGGGATTACAGATCTGTACCACCGCACCTGGCTTCAGCTTTCTTTGTAAATGACATTTTATCTCATTTTGAAATTATATCATCCTATCTTTCATTGCTTTCTTCATAAAGTCATGCCCCCCAATGACCTTTCTCTTCTGTTGCACATGACTTCAATGATGAAAACCCACCTCCTACCTTGAAATCAGAATTTCTTTGAATGCAGAGTGATCCTGTATATGCTTTTAGAATTCTTTTTTAATACCTTAAGCAATATTGATAGTTAAGGTAAACCAACACAAACCAGTTCAGTAATTCAGCATTTTGTTTGGGCTGAAAGCCAGCAATTTTCTTCCTGGTTTTACCAAATTATTGCTCCCAAGTCTGTTGCTCTTCCTCTGTCCTGGAATAGAATATTTGTGCTCTGGAAGGTGCAGGTGATTAACAGATACAATATAACTTTTTAGATTCAACAAATATTCAGCTTTTT
Organism: Glis glis; assembly: GCA_004027185.1. Classification (NCBI taxonomy): domain Eukaryota; kingdom Metazoa; phylum Chordata; class Mammalia; order Rodentia; family Gliridae; genus Glis; species Glis glis. Next base: position 34,649 of record PVJS01009713.1, read on the forward strand.
CCTTTTAAACCGTGGATACTGCTGTGCCAGGGACTAGTTATCACAGCACTCACCACAACAGAAGTGACCCCAGCCTTCATGGAGGTCATGGTTTAGTGTGAGAAAGTGGATATTAAATCAGCCATTATATAAATACCTGTATAATGACAACTCTAATAAATTATATGAGGGGAAAGAAGATAATGATCTGTGCTTGTACAACAGAATGGATTGGCCCAGTGTGGGAGATCAGAAAACTTTGCTGAATGGTTGACTTTTAATGAATGAGTAGGAATAACCAGGTAAAGGAAACTGGAAAGAGACATCGAGAAAAGGGAGAGAGAGTGTATGTGTGAAGGATCTGAAAGAGACTTTTTGTAAGAATATTGAGGTCAGAGTGCCTGAAGCATAATGAGAACAACAGAGACTACAAGAAATCAGGCTGAAAAGTATTCAGGGAACCAATCATGCAGGGGTTTCAGGGAGTGAGCAAGGCCTGGCCAGCCATGGAAGTGTTTGTAGGTGGAATTTGGGAATGTATTTTATCTTTTGTGAATCAAAGGACATTCAAGAGTATACAGGTATACTCTTGGGTTCTGAGACTATGACATTGCTCATCATACTGTCTTAAATTTTTTCACATGCATTTATTGATAAGTATCATTACAATTCTCAAAATACAGTAAGATTTATTCTACACATAAGATGTTTTGTGATACTGGGGATTGAACACAGTAGCATTCTACCTCTGAGCTACACCCCCAGTCCTATTTTATTTTTTATTTGGAAACAAAGTCTCACTAATTTTCTGAGGCTAGCTTCAAGCCTATAATCCTTTTGTCTCAGACTCACAAGTACTGGGATTATAGGTGTGTGCCATCACACCTGGCTAATTATTCCCTTTATCAGTTTGGCAAAGAGGTTTAAGCATTCTGTTTCTATTTTCCTCATTAAATAAAGAGGGGATAATACTCACATCTCAATAGTGATGTCAAAGTTAACTAGGTGATATTTATTAAATATCTGAGATGGAAACATTATAAAATAACTAAGAATCAGGTTTATCTCATAGGGTATTGGGAGAAATTACTGGTCAGTTATTACAAAGTGTCTAAAACTTCAAAGCACAATGCAAATACTAATAAAGTTATCATACATGAATATAAATTCACCAATAGAGAACATAATAGATGTAAAACCTTTACATATAGAAATAAATACCCAAGAGTGTTATATATTTCATGTGCCGTAAAAAAGGAAATATGGATAAGGCACAGGCTCTTTCATTGCCATGCTTTGAGTACTCAGAATGTGTAAATGAATGCTAGCAATTAAATCTTATTCCAAATGATTTTGTGAATTACAAAGGCTCTCTCCCTGATCAAATTTAGACTAACTCCTCCGAGTCCCCTTTTGAGTAGGCCTCTTTCCTTCTTTAGCCTTGTCCTCAAGGTTGCCTAGCTCAGTTGAAGAATCCCATACCCTTACTATCTGTTCACCCTGACCTGCTTTAACAACAACATTTGTTAAGTCAGTTTAGCAATGACCACCCCCCTTAGTAATTTCTCATCCACTTACCCATCACTTTTCTCATTTGCTACAAATCCCCAGCTTTTCTGTATTCACAGTTGAGCCAAATTTCTCCCCTATTGTCATAATCATGACTTCTAATGTAATAATACTGAATGAAGTCATCCCCACCTTTTCTAGCAAGTTTTGGAATAATCTTTCTTCCATATGAGCAATTGCCTGTTGGCAACTATTTTGCCCAATGCCACTTTTCCACTTCTTTTCTTGAAAGTAAGGAAAATCTAGCAATCCAAACCAGATTTTCAGCCATGATTTTTTTCATAATTTGAAACAGCATAATTTTGTCTCTGAAAAATAATTTTATATAAGATACTATCTAATGTAAATGACTGAAATATATCATTATAATTTGCATGTACATATTCACACAAATTCTGAATTTAACCAATTATAGCAGAAAAATGTTTTAAACACTGAAGCTAACCAATTCTATATATTTAAGAGTGATGAAATCAAACTGAGCAGTTATTTGTTTTAAAACATATCCCAATTAGTTTCACATCTGTGAGATTATATATAGACAGGGCTTACATAAACATTGCTGAAAATAGTTAATATTATTATTGATCTTGATACAGGCATTCATTAACATTTTACTTCTTAACCATTTATTGGCATATTGACAACTACAATAGTCTCACTAATGTGTTCCAAGACCACCAGTAGATGCCTAAAGCTGCAGATGGTACTATAGTACTGTGGATAACACTATATAGTATGTATTTTTCTTTACATACACACCTATAATCGTTTAATTTATATTTGTATGATAATGTGTTCTCTCTCTTAAATATTTTATTGTACTCTTATGGTTTCATATGGAATATCCCCCCAGAAAACTCACATGTTGTCAGTACAAGAATATTAAAAGGTAAAATAATTGAACCAGCATTCTAACCCTATCAGTGGATAAATCCATTGATGGATTAATAATTTGAATGGGTTTAATGGGTTGTAACTAGGAAGATGGGGTGTGGCTGGAGAAGGTGAGCACTGAGGGTGTGCCCTTGGGGACTACATATGTCCCTGGTCCCTTCCTCTCGCTCTGCTGTCATGGACTAAGCAGCTGTCCTTAGCCACACCCTACCACCACCCTGACTTGGAGCCTGCTGACCATGGACTGAACCTCTGAAACTGTGAGCCCAAATAATCTTTTCCTCCTCTACATTATTCTTGTCAGGTATTTTGGGCATTGTGATAAAAAAAAAGCTAAATAAAACATGCACTTTCACCTTCACACCTAACGAAGTACTTTAGGTCTTCTGTCTGGTATATTTAAATCGACAGGATCACTACTCTAGTGCTTTGGGGCTGTTATTAAAAGAAATAGTATTACTTGAACACAAGCACTGTGATACTCCAACAGCCAATCTGACAAACTAGGCTACTATTGGCTAGTATGTGACTAATACTTGGGGATTGTCTAGCATGGGGTATGTTGGACAAAGGGATGAATTATGTCCTGGGCAGGACAGAGTGGTGTGGCATGAAATTTCATCAGGCTACTCAGAATAACACAATGGAATTTTTTATTTAATATTTTTGGATCATGGTTGACCTCAGGTAACAAAAACCATAAAAAGTGAAAATGTGGATAAGGGAGAACTATTGCACATGAAAAGATTTTACTTTATGTATTTCTCTCTTATTATATATAAGGATAACTCAAAAATGGTTGAGGTATGGGGTCATTTCAGTGTATTCTCATCAGAAATGTGTTTGCATATGTACAGTGAAGACTCCTTCATTCAATTATTTAAATGCATTAGCATTAAAATTATTGTCTCTTCATATAACTGTGTATTTGACATTTTCATATGCATGTATATGATTCTGTGTGTCTGTGTTTACAGATATTATTAATGAAGGAAAATTCTATGCATAAAAAGAATATCTTTAAAATTTGGGTTCATGGATAGAAAATAAAACTGCTTAAAATTGAATTCTATTCTGTATTATTCTGACATCTTATGGAGTTCTTTTCTCAGTTAAGTGAATTTTTTAAAACTGTGTATATCACTGGTGAAGTGAAATACAACTTTAGTGCATACATTTCTGCTGAAGAAAATAGATACATTTAGCTTATCTAAACATTATTTCATTTACCCAATTGTCAGGTTCACATTTTTTACCACTTTTTTATCAAGTAGCAAGAATGGTATTTTAACTCTAAGTAGATAAATTATATAAAACATTTTTCTAGAATTGTTATTGTTCTGGAATTTTGAAGTCAGTCATTGGTAACATGAAAGAAAACAATTACAAGTTAACAAAAATTGTCCTCTGAGTAGATATATAGATGATGATAGATACATGTAGATTTTCATCACCATTTCATATTGTAGTTGGACTTATTCACATCTTTCTATTCCTGAATTCTTTCTATTTAGTTTGTTTTTATGTTTAATATAGTTTCTTCTTAGTCTATTCCTCATGCAATTTATACTACATCCAAAAGCCCCCAGTTCCTCTTCCCCATTTATATAATAATCATGTACCTTGTTAAATAAAAACTGTGGTAAACAGATTAAGGTGTTCTATATGTGATGCTCCCTTCCATTGACTTTTCTTCTTAAAAATTTAAGAATTCTACCTCCAAATGAAAATATTTGCTATAGGCTGAAAATGTATTGCATCCCAGGAATAGGAAGTTGTTAATCTGTATTTGTTTATAATCCTAATAAGTACGGTATTTTACGGGTTTGTCTAAGGTCTTCAACTTGAATGAATTCCTCAACTTCATATCTCTTCACCTTCTGAACCATTTCACATTTTCATATCTCCCAATGTTGTCCTTCAAAATGTGCAGTATTGAAATAAGGACACTTAGCAGGATAAATACACTATTTTTAAATGCAATTGTGCATATTGTAAGGATATTAGCTTTAGGTTAAATATGAGTATGTGAGCTTAGACTGTCTTTTCCAGAACTCCTGCCATGTGCTGTGATTTATTTTATGACCAGGTATCTTTGCAATTAAACAGAATGGCCACTAGAGTGCTGCACATATCCATTCAAGCCTGAGTCCCTGCTCAGCACAGACATTGTAAGGAATAAACCAGGAACACTGGTATAGCTTTGGGATTCAGGGCCACAGTCAGTAAAGACATATCAAGAATCACTTAAAATGTACCTAGTTTTTATTTTATTTTAATTATTTTTAAAATATACTTTTATTGGTACATTGTAATTATATGCATCATAGTGCAATTAAAAAGCACATAGTTTCATCTGCTTGCATATTTGTGTTTATAACCCTTTATTGGACCAGATGCAGAGATTGTATAGAAATAATGGAGATGAAGTCAACCTCTCAGTTAATAAAAATTAGTTTTCATTTTGCCATCTTGCTATCATCACTTTTATAACTTTCTTAACTTTAATATATAGGATTATTTGACTGTATATGTAAACATATATGTGAAATATATTTCATGTATATATTTTATTCATATATATTTTATATATGTGCAATATATATCTATATGTGTATATATACATATTTAGATATATATTCACAAATCTTTTGCATAACATTTCTTAATTTTTATTCATTAAGAAAATGGGTCATGCAGATATGGACTTTGATTAAATTTTTCTAAATATATTTTACCTTGTTATATATACATTTAGTGTTATCAATGAATAATTTTTTAAAAAATACTCCTTTCTTGAATGTTTAACTTGTTTGAATTTTAAAGTTCAATCTACCTCCTGTAATATATTTTCTGCATTTAGGAGTGAATTTTCTGAGAATCAGCCAATATTGTGTTCTTCTTCATAGCTGGAATTTCTGCTATATATCTTAACAAAAAGGTATGAATATTGATCATTTAAAAATAGGTTGATGCATAAAATGTATTTCTTAGCAAACATGGAAAAAATAATTTACCTAGCATATATGTATTTTATTGTCTGTACTGTTTACTGATAATTACCTTAAATAATAATTTATGTGTCCTACCTTATTTCCTACATATGGATCAACAGCATAGGACAGTTATGATTTCATTTTAAATATAAAGTAAACCAAGGCAAATAGTTCATTTAATATATTAAATTATTGATAGATACTCTTCTAAATCTCCTGATTAAAAACAACTTTATTGATCATCTTTCTTGTGATACAGTCTTGAATTTTCTAAAATCTCTGTGCCACATCAGTTTGTATTTCAATAAAATGAGCTATATTTTAATTGGAAGCATGCCACTACACACCAACTAGGTAGAATCAGTTAGCCTCAAATTAATTTAAGTATTTTTCAAGTAAGCCCAAGAACTGGTATTTTAACCAAAGCAAACTTAATAAACAAGAGATCTGGGTCATTGAGATCCTCTATTGATTTGCTTCAAAGATTAACAGATTTTTCATTGTTGCTAGATAGTTGGCAAGAGACATATTTATATTGATACAACCCAAATGTTTTTAGATATTTTCAATCTTTGCAATCTAACATGTAGAAAAAGGTATTAATATCTGAAATAAATTTTATTTTTAATAAACTTTTTTTTAAAAAAGCCATGACATTTTGATGTTCCAAGTGTCCAGATAATGCTGGAGGAAAATCTGTAATTCCACTACAATTTCCCACAGGAATCTTTCATAAATTCTATCTCCTAAATTCATTTCTGCCCAGCTCTGTATTCAACATGCCTGATTATTCTTAAATACTACTTCTCCAATATTGCTAAATTTCAGTTCATTTGTCATGACTTCTATAAATCCCAAATTGGAAATAATTGCTTCCTTATTTGGAGTCCTGTAAGGCTTTATTTACAAATCTAATTATAATATTATTGCACATATTGCTTTCTGCTTTGCAATTAGTCTGTTTCTTTGTATATACTTTTATTGGTGCATTATAGTCTCACATCATAATGTAATTCATAGTGATAGTGACATACATACACACAGCACTTGGTGGACTTTCCCCCTGATCCCTTACCCTTCCCCCTACCTTCCCCATACAGGGTATTGAGATTGATATTGGTAATTTCACGTATGTACATGCCAATGTAAGTGATTCCTTCACTGATTCTCCCTCCCCCCATCCCCCTTCCCCCAGTCCACCTCCCTGGCTCCACTGGAGTTTCTCCTCCATTGTCTGAAGACCCTCCAACTACTCCCTAACTTCTGCAAATGAGAGTAAACATATGATCATTCACTTTCTATGACTGGCTAATCTCACTTAACATAATGTTCTCCAGGTCCACCCATTTTCCTGCAAATGACATTATTTTGTTCTTCCTTATTCCACTGTGTGTATATCCCATAATTTTGTAATCCTGTGTTTAGAAGACTCAAAAAAAAAAACTTAACCAAAAAACTTCTAGAGCTGATTAACAAATTCAGGAAAGTAGCAAGATACAGAATCAATCTTAAAAATGCAGTAGCTTTTCTATATGCCATCCATGAATCCACTGATAAAGAAATAAAAGAAATTCAATTTAAACTAACTTTAAAAACAATAAAATACCTAGGAATAAATCTAACCAAGGAAGTAAAAGACCTCTACAATGAAAATTATAAAACACTGAAGAAAGAAATTGAAGAAGATCTTAGAATATGGAAAGATTTCCCTTGCTCTTGGATAGGCAGAATAAATATTATCAAAATGGCTAATATTATCAAAATGGCTCTTCTACCAAAAGTGATCTACAGAGTCAATGCAATCCCTATCAAAATACCAATGTCATTCTTCACAGACCTAGAAAAATCAGTCATAAATTTCATATGGAGAAACAAAAGACCCAGAATAGCCAAAGCAATTCTCAGCAATAAGAACTATGCAGGAGGCATCACAATTTCTGACTTCAAATTATATGACACAGCTATAATAATAAAAACAGCATGGTATTGGCACAAAAGCAGACAAATAGACCAATGAAACAGGATAGAATATACAGAAACAAATCTACACACTTATGGCAAATTAATTTTCTACAAAGGTGCCAAACACATACATTGTAGAAAATACAGCCTTTTCAACAAATGGTGTTAGGAAAACTGGTTATACATTTGTAGAAAAATGGTATCAAATCCTTACCTCTCATCCTGCACAAGAGTCAACTTGAGATGGATCAAAGACCTGGAAATTAGACCAGAGATTTTGAAATTACTTGAGGTGGGCATATGCCCAATACTTCAATATAAAGGCAGAGGTGGAAAGTTTCTCAGTAAGATCCCTAAAGCTAGCTGGGCATGGTGGCACATGCTTGTAATCCCAGTACTTTGGGAGGTGGAGACCTGAGGATCAGGGTTCACGGCCAGCCTCAGCTCTCTAGTTCTCTCTCTCCCTGTCTCTCTCTCTCTCTCTCTCTCTCTCTCTCTTTCTCTCTCTCTCTCCTTAGTGAGGCCCTCCGCAACTTTGTGAGACCCGGTTTCAAAAAAATAAAGTATAAAAAATAGGGCCGGGGGTGTAGCGCGGAGGTAGAATGCCCCTGCATTCAATCCCCGGTACTGGAAAAAAAAAAGATCCCTAAAGCTCAAGAAATTAAAGCAAGAATTAATAAATGGTATGGCATTAAACTAAAAAGTTTCTGCTCATCAAAGAAACCATCAAGAGCCTAAAGAGAAAGCTTACAAAATGGGAGATCTTTCTCAGCTACTCCTATAGTAGAGGACTAATATCTGGAATATACAAAGAACTTAAAAGATGTTACACTTAAAAAAACAATCAAGAAGTGGGCAATTTAACTAAATGGACATTTCACTGAAGAAGAGATACAAATGGCCAATACATACATGAAAAAATGTTCAATATCATTAACAATCAGGGAGATGCAAATCAAAACTACACTGAGATTCCATCTAACCTCAATCAGAATTGCAATCATCAAGAAGTCAAAAAACTCTTTATTTTAATGCAATCCCACATATTGATCCTCATTTTAGTTTCCTATGTCTTTGGGGTCTTGTTGAGGAAGTCTTTACCTGTGCCTATGTTTTGAAGTGTTGGGCCTATGCCCTCTTCAAGTAGCTGCAAGGTCTCTGGTCTGATTTCTAGGTCTTTGATCCATATTGATTGACTCTTGTATAAGGTGAGAAAGTGGGGTTTATTTCTATTTTTCTGCATATGTTTAGACAGTTTTGCCAGCACTATTTGTTGAAGAGGCTATCTTTTTTCCAAACTTATCAGGGTCGATCACTATGCTGAACATGGAAAGGAGGGAAGAGGGAGGGAATGGGGTGGGATTTGAGGGAGGGCTAAATGAGCAATGTGTGCATGCATGCTTCTGATACCCTGACACTTACCAAAATGTATAACTACAATGCACCCATAAATGCAATAAATAGAAAAATAGGGCTGGGGGGGTGTAGCTCAGATATAGAATTCTCCTGGGTTAAATCCCTAGTACCAAAAAAAAAGAGTTGACAAAATAAAATAAAATAATGTATCATAGAAAAAAAGAAGTCAAAAAACAATAAATACTGGTGAAGATGTGGGGAAATAGGAACTCTTCTACCCTGCTGATGGGATTACAAATTAGTGCAGCCATGATGGAGATCAGAGTGGATATTCCTCAGAAAATTGGGAATATATCCACCATATGATATAGCTATACTACTCCTGGGTATCTTTCCAAAAGGACTGAATCAGAAAAATTATAGTAATACATGCATATCCATGTTTATGGCAGCATGATTCACAATAGCCAAATTATGGAATCAATCTAGGTGTCCATCAACAGATGAATGGATTATAAAATTATGGGATAGTCTGTTTCTTTCCAAATGTATTTCTCCCAGATAAATTACTAATTGAATCATTTATTCATTCATTTGACACATATCTGTAGGTATTCATTTATGAGTCCCTATTGTGAGTATTCATTCAATAAATATCTACTATGAGTTCAGGATACTATAGCGCTGAGAATCAAATAGTGAACAAGACAGAGATCCCTGCCTTTATGGACATTACTAGAATGTAGCTAAGACGGGTTATAGATAAATACAAACATATGGATATGTAATATAATTTCAGGAGATACATACTATGGAAATTTTAAATCTGGCTAAAAGAATGAAGAGTGATTACAAGCTATATATAGCTTCTTTATGGAGGAGATGCAGGGAGTAGAAATCTGAGAGGCGGGGGGGGGGGAAGACATCCACTGTCTGAAGGAGTGATCCAGAGGAAACCGCAGTGTTAAGAAGGAGGCAGAGGAAATTTGGCAAGCTGGAGAAGAGCAGGTCTCAGCAGAGTGGAAGTGAAAGGTGTATTTTGCAGAAGGGTAAAACTACAGTGTGGAGATTCCTCAGAAAACTGGGAATGATCCCACCATATGATCCGGCTATACCATTACTACATATCACACCAAAGGGATTGAAACCAGAAAACTACAGTAATATATGCATACCCATGTTCATAGCAGCACAATTCACGGTGGCCAAATTATGGAACCAACCTAGGTGTCCATCAACAGATGAATGGATTACAAAATTGTGGGAAATACACACAATGGAATTCTACTCAGCAATAAAGAAGAACAAAATAACATCATTTGCAAGAAAGTGGAAGGATCTGGAGAACATTATGTTAAGCGAGATCAATCAATTACAAAAAAAGAAGGGACATATGTTTTCATTAATATGTGCAACCTAAGGAGTAGTAGGGTCACACAAGGGACTCCGGTTGATAATGGAGAACCCTCAGCGGAACAAGGGAAGTGGTACAAGGGAAGGGGGAGGGCAAGAAAGAAGTGAATTAATGGAATTACTATCGTAAACAATATGTACATGTGAAAATATACCAACATCATTCTTGGTACTTTATATAGGTGGGGGGAGGCGGGGGGCACTAAGAGCTGTGTACATGTATGTTAACATCAAATAGATATTCATTGTGATGTAAGACTCCAATGCACCAGTAAAAGCACGTTAAAAAAAACTACAACATCTTATTATACTGCCTTCCTTTCCCTTGCTTTCTTGTACCTATACACATCTAGTACACAGTCTTACACAAAGCACTCAACTAAAAAATAATAAAATAATAGGATTTTTTTCTTTTTAAAATATTTACTTTTAGCATATTCCCTGAAAAAGTAATACTTTCTAATTAATTATGAATTCAAAGATGAAATTTTCATATGTGTTATTCCTACTGACACCCCTTCTCTGTTTATGTCTCTCTGCTCTGGAAAGCAAAACATGTTCTTTTATATATCCATGGGTTTGCATACTCTGCTTTCTTCCATGGTATCATATTTTCCCTTTACCACTTCTATTTTTGTTGAAGCTCCTGTTTTTATTAATTTCAGAAAGAAATATTATATCATCTGTGAAATCTTCCCTCACCTCTCCACTTCCCCATTCTAATTCATCAGATATCAATATCTCCTTTTACTGGTCCCTTATCATTTTGTAGGCATTATCTTCTATTCCTTGTGCCATGCTATAATTATTGGTTTACAGTTTATAACCTTCCATTCATTCTTGATGGTTTCCTTTGATGAGCAGAAACTTTTTAGTTTAATGCCATCCCACTTATTAATTATTCTCTTAGATTCCAGAGCCTTGTAAACCAACCTATTTGTACATCAATCGATGAATGGATTACAAAATTATGGGTATACATACAGTGGAATAAAGAAGAACAAAATTATGTCATTTTCAGGAAAATGGATGGACCTGGAAAACATTATTTTGAGTGAGATTAGCCAGTCACAGAAAATGAAGGGTCATATGTTTTCTCTCATATGTGGAAACTAAGGAGTAATTGAGATACCAGAGGGAATTGAGATAATGGAGGAGAAACTCCAGTGGAACCAGGGAGGTGGTCTGGAAAAGGGCTGGGGAGAAGAAGGATCAATGAAGGAATTACTTCCATCTACATTATGTACATATGTGAGAATACCAATGTCAATCTCAATATCCTGTATGGGGAATGGGGAGGGAGCTGAGAGAAAGCCCACCAAGCGTGTGCTTGTATATCACTATCACTATGAAGTATATTATGATGTGAGTCTATAATGCACCAATAAAAGTATAAACAAAATGGTTTATGCCATTTCAAAGGTTGAAAAATAATCAAAAGAATTTTTTATTATTCTTTTGCAGTGAAAGGAATTGAATCCAGGCCTTCAACCATGCTAGGCAAGTGATCTACCACTGAGCTATATACCCAACTCCAGAAGAAAATCTTATGGCACCTGAAAATTATACAAAATTAGAATTTCAGTGTCCATAAAGTTTCACTTAAATGCAGCCATAACCCTCACTTAGCTATTTTCTATGGTGGATTTCATGTTGTAGCAGCAAAGTTGAATAGTTGTGACATCTATGGCTTTTAAAACAGAAAATATTTACTCTCTAGCCCTTTTTAGAAAAAATTTGTTGACTTTTTCTGTATAAAAGAACAACAGCAAAACAAAGATTGATAATGCAAAATTTGATATAATACTTGTAATTGTCATGTATCATTCACAGTAGACTTTCTCAGTCACTTCTAATGATACAACCCCACTATTTTACAGGATTGGATTCTTTAAATCTCACATACAGCAAGGGATGTGTAGATCTTACTTTCAAGGGGTTAAAATGTGCATATATCTTATAATACATTCAAATAAACATGTAAAAAATAAATAAGTGTATGAATTTGGATAACTATGAAGCACTTTATATGCTGGGAAATTACTGAGCTAGAAAGGTCTGTAAACCTATCATGAATTTAATCATTTTGATTACCTGATTCAAAGGATTATTTAAAAAATACTGAATATTACTGATTTGAATTTAAAAATACTGAACAGAGCCAAGCGTGGTGGTGCACAACTGTCATCCCAGTACTTGGGAGGCTGAGATAGGAAGATCACAGGGTGGACACCAGTCTCAGCAACTTAGCGAGACTCTCAACAACCTAGTGAGACAGACCATGTTTAAAAAAAAAAAAGAAAAAAGGCTGGAGTGTAGCTCAGAGGTAGAATGCCCCTGGGTTCAATCCTCAGTTCCAAAAAATAAAAAATTAAAATACTCAACAGTAATGTGTTCATAACCCTCCTGAAGACTATACAAACATGATAAATTTGCAGCAAGAGCATATATATAGGTTAATTTTCATGTAATCATTTTAATTAAGAAATTGCAAAGGATTTACTGTGCTTCTTAAAATTGAAAGTACCCTGCTTGTTCAAAATACCTAATTTCGATTTTATTTTATTTCGATGAAGAGATTTCTATTGGTATTCAACAAGAATCTTGTAAGCCACTGAATAATTTTTTTCCACTGAAAACAAAATGAGGTTAGAAAAAGGTACTCGTTCTGGCTACTTCTTTTCTTCTCTATCACAGGGATGTGTCCCAATAATTTCTTTGCTCAGCAGTCTAGCAGACACCAAGCAGCTAAATTTATGAGAGGAATGAAAATGCTTAAGTCACAGAATTCAGTGTGTAATCTTCCTCTCTTAGCAACTGCATCACAAAAGGAGTCTTGGCTGCCAGGGATGAGCCGTATCACTTTTGTCAAGTTAAAGATTACAAATGTTCTGGTTTGCACGGTTAATGTATGGCAGTGAGGTCTGTCCCTCTTTGGCTTTTTGTGTGTATTGGATGAAAAGCCTCACCTTCATGTTCACTCTAACTGAAGTCTCTGTTGCATTACAGCGGACTTCAATTAATGCTAATTATCCCATAACCATCGCACATGGCAATTATCAACAATACCACTAAATATTTGCAAACACTCTCACCCAGAGTTTAATTTTAATACAAGCAAAGGTGTTTAGGATGCCTTGTTAGCCTTCATTTTGCATTTACATATGATCCCCATGTCTTCTAACTGTCTCAGAGTTAATGCAAACATCTAGCTGTCAGAGGTTTCTTTAGTGTGCCACTCCAACCCTTCTGTGGCAAAATGCCCCAATCAAATATAGTTCTCCCTTTCATTAAATGAGAGATTTTAATAAATCTTTTTATTAACACTTCCATGCTATTATATGACTTTGGGTAGGAACTGAATGATGTATGGGTTTTACACACAGTAGGTTAAAATACACTTCTGTTCACCCTGATTTGAATATTATACAATATATACATGTATAAAAACATCATATGGTACCCATAAACATGTGTAAAGTATTTGTCTCAATTATAAAATTTAGCAAATAAAATCAAACATGAGTAATCAGAATAAGTCTGTAATTAATTGATGGGTAGAGATAGTAAGAATAATTCCCTGACAATTTTGAAAATTTCCAAGGTACTATCCATGGAATTCTGTCCACATTATTGATCCACATTTTCTGAAATCAGTGCCCTTATTATTTATAAAATTAGTTCTTTGTTTGAGACATTGTGGTTTCAAATTTTAAAAATTGTGCCCTGGTGCCTGAGTACCAGTCTTATTACCAATTATCATTTGGAGAAGCACTTATCATTCTCTGACTCCCTCACTTATTAAATGAACTTAGATAATGTAATTTCTATAGGGTCATAGCCTGTTCTCACTAAATAATATCATCCTTTGCAAAGATTGAATTTTGTTTATTTATTTCTTTGGTACTGGGGGTTGAATACAGGGATGCTCTACCTCTGAGCTACACTCACAGCCTTATTTTGGTTTTTATTTTGAAAGAGGGTCTCACTAAGTTGCTGAGGCTGGCCTCGAACTTGTGATCCTCCTGCCTCAGCCTCCTAAGTACTGGGATTACAGGCATGTATTACCATGCCAAGCTGAATTTCATATATTTAATCTTAAAAAATATCTAAGTAGTATAATTAGTTAAATGTCTTTTTAGAGCTATGTTTATCCCATATTACTTCTATTAAATAGTAGTATTGTCAAAGAGATATTTGGCATGTTAGAAAAATGCATCCAAAGTTTATTTTCTCAAACCCATCTTCAGTATGACATACTGGACATATTCTCTTTCCCAATAAAAAAAAACACATGCTCAATGGACAGAATGTTTGCATACCCCCCAAATCCATATGTTGAAATCTCAGTCCCCCATGTGACAGTATTTGGAGGCAAGTCCTTTACACAGCAACTAGTTCATCAGGTGGATTTCTTATGATGGGGTCAATATCCCATGGGGAGGGACATGAAAGAGCTCACTTCTCCCTGTCTTCACCCTGTGAGGATACAGCAGGAGTCCTCTACAAACCAGGAGAAGGGACCTCTGCAGGAACCAGAACAGCATTTGCCTTCAACTTGGACATCTCAGCCTTCAGAACTATCAGTCATAATTGTATCTAAGCCACCCAGTCTACAGAAATTCTGTTACAGAAATTCTGTTACAGGAGAAGGATATCAAAGGAATTCAAATAGGAAAAGAAGAACTAAAATTATCTTTATTTGCAGATGATATGATCCTATATCTAGAAGACCCAAAGAACTCAACCAAAAGTCTACTAGAGCTAATTAACAAATTCAGCAAAGTAGCAGGATACAAGATAAACCTAAAAAAGTCAGTAGCTTTCATATATGCCAACCAT